>JAVFBZ010152381.1:0-19028 GCA_032466195.1 Katharina tunicata
ACAATGTAATTTGTTCTTGTCCTCAAGCGGCGGTACAATCCCACGGCGGCCACAACGAGAAAATTCCCAATTACCGTCAATAATATCATGAAGCTATACACAAATCCCAAAGCTAACCTCACGGTAAAATCCATCATAACCGCTCCATCCGCCTCAGCCGGGAGCTCTGAACTGTGCGTTATATTTGCACCCGAAGTAGTTCTTTCCATTGTAATGAGATCAATCAACATTTGATACTTCAATTGTGAATAATTTTAGCCACTTAATTAGATTATTTCATCAAGATTCCCAATTCAAAGATGTCGGCTGACTGGAATGAATGAAAATATTACATACATCACGTTCATAAACAAAATCGTTCTTAAACATTCAACAATGTAATACACCTGTTGTTAAGTCCACTCACACACATTTCATGTAGTACTAACTGTGTCTCCAGTACACGTTGTCAGAAATAAGCAGACAGCATTCGCTTTTCTTTCACATGAAGATATGTACACAATATATTTTTTAATTCAATCTGTTGTGCAATCTCACAATTAAAAAAAGTTAAAATAATTTGAAAATAAGTTATCACTTTGGTATCTTAACATGGAATAGCGACATCTATCGACGAGTAAAAGTAAAAGTTTTCCTTTTAGAAGTTAGAATAAAATGACGACTTTTTGCGAGACACAAAATCCTGGGTTACAAGTAAAGCCAGTATAATCCATATTATGGCGATGAGAATCAATTGACTTTACACAAGATCGCTCATGTCGTCTCCCGCACAGAAATCCTTCCTCTTGGTTCTCAGCTCAGGTTGTTCTTGTAGTCTACCCGTGTCTAACACTTTTGTCTCCGCCTGAGAGAGCTGAATGTGGCCAGTGAGCATACCGATAACGTTTATCCCTCCTACTCTATCAATCGATTCTATACAAGTGGACAGCGGGTTTATCATTCGTGGGACAGGCACAACTGTTAGTTCGCACGCTAAACGTGAGCGAAGCACAGCATCTGGGCTTGGGAAGCAAGGGTTGGTACAAATGCTTCCGGTAACATCCTTTAATAAACGTCATGTATCCCAACAGAGATAGTAGCTTCGATAACCAGCCAGATTTTCTACACTGATTTTCAATCAGAGACCTCATTTGGCTGACATCCCTTAAGTCATTGCGACTAATCACCTAATGTAGAAATGAAATCTCCCTACGTTAGTTTATTATGCAATATTTATTTGGAACTGAACTTGCTCTATATCTCGGAGCAAATTATTAGAGGATCTGCGTGCGTGCCAAAAAAAGCTGGTTAATATTAATACAACCGATAAACTTTACTATAAACCGATAAACCGACTATATCTGATCTGCCTGTGTAACCTGAGTTGCCTCAGGGAATGTCATTTGTCTACCACTCTTTGATCAAATATGTACTCCTAATATAATAATCCATGAACTAATGAACTATGTTGAACAAGGAATAATGAATTGGCCATTACATAAACTATTTGCGTACTTACATATGCTTATATTAGTTTCTTGTTTCATACACGATGAAATAATGTTTTTTCATTCCTAAAAAGGCCATTTTAAGACGAACAAAATATGACCCCCCACCCGTCCCAGTTAAAGTGATGTCTCATACTAATTCTGTTTTGAACAAAACAGAATGTAATCCGAAGGATGACACATGGTTCCGTTGATATTTAGTGTATCTGTGTCTAGTGAAAGTTTCGCAGCCTTTATCTGGATGGAAATTCGTAGCTGTTATTCCGTTAGCCTTTGTATCTGTAAGAGTAAGAGTGCTAGCCAGAGTCCTGTATACAATTGCATATCCACGAAGGGATAATGATCACTTTCAGTCAGATTATTAACGATTGTCTTTCGATTTGTCCTAATAAAATGGTTTATAATTAACACGATATCTAACTAATAATATTGTTATAACAAAGTGAAATGGCAATTAACTTAATTCATTGTTAATTGGGTAATACTAGTATTTTTCTTTATTAATGACAGTAAGATTTATTGGCACTTGTTTTCTGTGACTTGTTCTATTCAAAGAATCTAAAAAATAATTTGTTTCAATTTTAGCGAAATTGTAGAAAGGGCTACACAGACTGTAAAATTATGAAACAGATCAAACTTGACAAACTGAAATTACACTTATAATATAGTCACAGTAAAGTGTAGATCTATCACTTAACTATGTCCGTTATTAGCTCAGGCGATTATCAGAGTGTTCTCCCCCGGTTAAGGAATGTGAGATTTTGTTTGCATCAACTGCGGAGTGTCAGTTCAGAGAAAATAGCTATAAGGAAGAACGCCCTGTGGCAATACGTTGGAAGGCATTACACTTTGACCAGTCAGACAAGATCACTCTGTATCAGGTAAGGTCAGTATATAGTCTGAGCTTGATATCTTGAGGCGATTATTCTGCGAAGGGCCTTCAAGACTTTGATGTTTAATGAATTAATAGCAGTAAAGAAGATGTGTACGTCGATGAACACCTATAGCTCTGATCTGAAATAATCAACATGCGATGCATGATTTGGTTAATCTGATCTATACTGTCAACCATTTTGCAACGGAGGCACTTATGACCAAACAATGCATATTTGTCTCCAAATATCCACTGACTTTATTGCCAGATTTGACAACCACAGAGGCTTCTTTCTAAACATTTCATCTCCAAATCTATATTTACATATGTTAGCTGATCAAATATGGATCCATATACGACCGGTAACGCAAACTTATATTTTGATTTTGATTACGGATGCAACATTTTATTATTATTGACCTAAACATTATTTGGGTTGATTTGTGAACACCACAAGCTGCAATACATCAAACAATAAATTTCTTTCCGCTTGTGGTGGAAATGACGCTTTTAATCTTTTGTCTGACCTGCACATCAATATTTAGCCGACGTGTTCCACTCAACAGCCAGTTTATTGTCCTGTGGTTAGTTAAAAACAAGCCACGAGAAAGACGACATTGGTCTTCCCACCACAACCCACTCTATGTAAATATGTTATGATTATGGCTTCAAAGTCTGCATTGCTTAATACAGATTTTACGGCCCCTAGGTTTTGTTAAAATTCAATGTTTATTAACCAATTGCCCATCATTAGAATTGCAACCTGATATATAAGTGAAATAATCTTGTGTACACCAAGCCACGCAAAACTTGTTAGATCTCTGCTTGGCATTCATTCATCAAATCTCCACTCAACAAACAACAACAGATCGGCTTGACATATCGCCATCTCTTCACTACAACGCATACATGTGAGAGTTCGGCTTTCATGTCGTCAACTCTGACTCAACAACAATTAACCATGATGACGCTCGGCTTAACATTCATGTCGCCAGCTCTTCAACAAGCAACAAGATGACTGAGTTCGGCTCGACATTCATGTCGCCAACTATTTGACTCAACAACAATCAACCATTTGGACGCTCGGCTTGACATTCATGTCGCCAGTTCTCCAACAAGCAACAAGATGATTGAGTTCGGCTTGACATTCATGTCGTCAACTATTTGACTCAACAACAATCAACCATTTGGACGCTCGGCTTGACATTCATGTCGCCAGCTCTCCAACAAGCAACAAGATGATTGAGTTCGGCTTGACATTCATGTCGTCAACTATTTGACTCAACAACAATCAACCATTTGGACGCTCGGCTTAACATTCTTGTCGCCAGCTCTCCAACAAGCAACAAGATGATTGAGTTCGGCTTGACATTCATGTCGTCAACTATTTAACAAGCAACAAGATGATTGAGTTCGGCTCAACATTCATGTCGTCAACTCTTTGACCCAACAACAATCAACCATGTGAACGCTCAGCTTGACATTCATGTCGCCAGCTCTTCAACAAGCAACAAGATGATTGAGTTCGGCTCGACATTCATGTTGTCAGCTCGTCGTCTACACTAAACTCATATTTCAATATACTTGCAGCATAACAGTTACTTATATGCCCAGCACCGTATGCTCAGTATTGTTATAATGCCACTGTACCAAAACCAAAACATGGTATACACAAGGCACATGCAACAACACAACACAGAATGCAGTGTACAGTTCAGCTTTTGTGACATCAGTCATGTTAAGTACTTTAGCCGGAATGTGGCGGTGTTACATTTTCTAAAGTATTGCAATGTCCTCAATATGAAATCACATTTGTTCAGACTTATGTTCTACACCAGTTTCAGATTTTCTATTTCTCGTTGATATTGACAGTGTGTCTGCCCTTTTTGACAAATTAAAGTTTGTACGTCAATATATGTGTTGTGTGTTTATAAACTATAATATTATATTTATTGGCATGTAACCAGCAACAGTAAAACCGACCCATCAACAATAACAAAAATATCTGATTACCTACTTTACATTTTAATTAAGGTAAAAAAAGATAAATTGTTGAATCAATAATTGGACTTCTCCTCGACAACCACAGGCTATGCACTAAGACGATTAAGGGATAGTGCTATGCCGATATTCTTATCGTCTTCACTAACACTGCATCTGTTCAGATTGACGATAAATTGTGTAAATGACACAAGGCTGCATCGATTCAAGCTATCTCGGTAACTGCATCCTCCCAGAACTACGATGTTATTTTGGTGACAAGAACGGGGACAGTAAGCTTCGCGCCTGTACATGCATATTACCAAGCATTACGAATTAGCTTAAAGCTTAACTTAAGCCCACTAAGTCAATGAGACTGATCACCTGGTGGAAAAATCATCCACCGACAATTTCTAAATATCATCAATAAAGCAAACGACTTAATCTGATCTTCTTGTGTTACCAGAGTCTATGATCTCTGGAAGAATGCTTCACGACAATCCACAATGTCACACGCATACTTAATTAGGTGAGCCTGTACTAGTTCTTCGTTTTATAGCCATCTTAGAAGATCTTACAAGGCTTTTCTATCTATTATCTTATTGGGCGAGTTTATCAACGTATTGCTTTATTGATATAAATATATGATATATATGTAAACACATTACACGAACGTTCCAGTACAATGATGTAATGATAACTTATTCAAGAAAAAATGTATTTTGAATGCCAATTGCAAAAGAGAGCCCCCAATACCGATATAACTGCTCTCTCTGGCTTTTAATCAACGCAAAAAACATTGTGTCTTTCAGATTGTTTCTCAAATGTGTGGTGACAACAGCGGGCTTCTCAGCTGTGCATTGTAAGTCGCCAGTGCCAAAAGCCAGAATCTTAGTTTTTTTCCCCTAAGTGACTGAATCTTATCACCTTAAGTACAAATGAAATCTTCTCCAGACAGTTTATTATGGGATATTGATTTTGAATTGATATTATTATATATCTCTAAACTATTATATCTGTTTTCATAATGCAAAGACAGCTTATTAATATTGATATCATTAATACATTAATATAGATTGTCTGCCCTGCCTGTGTAACCCGAGCTTCCCCCAGGAAACGTCATTCGTCTACCGTTCTTTGATGAAATGTGTACTTTTATATAATAGTGTATGCGCTGATGAACAATGTTGCACGTCATAATGCTACATGCTTACTTAGATAATCATATATCAGTTTCTTGTTTTATTTTGTTTATAAGGCCTCTATGTGAATGTATTATTAAAGAAGACAAAACTAGTATGACGAAGAAGAACTTTCATAAGTACCACAATGCACTTTAACAAAGAAAACGAAACACATTTCTGAAGGGGAACCAAACAGAGACGTAGGCAGAGAGAAGCCTATTCGATTAATATATTTCAGCCATTGTATGCATTGAGCTTCAACAACCTTGAACCAGATATACATTATTGGATTTGTATTTTGATTTAACCAGATTTACAAGTCTCCTTTATAAGAAAAGGGATGTCAAAACCTTGTACTTATAATGTTCAAACCTTCCACAGAGACATTAAGACATAGAAATGAACCCATCACACTGTAAGCTAAGGGTAGCTGCAGTAATCTATCTGCAACACATGCTCTACACCATTTAACTGGTATTACATATTAATAATACACGTGGGTTACCCATAACAACTTGAAATGCAGGTCTATCCAGGAAATTGTCTGCAAGAATTTCTCTAGAACATGAGATGATGTATCAGTTGTAATAAATCGATATTCATGTACCACTGTAATTAGTCTTGCTTTACCTTTTTGTTTTAATAAATCATTTTTTTTTCATTTGTTATGAACATTTTGATGTTTTGAGTGGGATCGTATCATTATTTATTGTTGCTCTCCAACTTACAATGGAACAAGTAACTATAAATTGAATGGTCAGTGATCAGGTTCAATACAAATGACCAATTAAAGTGACCAGTGCGCGGGACCAGTGACCAGTGCGTTGGTTGATGACTAAAACATGGTGTGGTAATTTATTGATCGATAGGGCGTTATTTTTCTAAAAGGCACTTGACAAATCAAAAATTTCACCCATTTTATTTGGTATTATAGATTGGCTTTATATTAACTGTATTCTGCTAAACAAAGTGTCTGCTCATCCGGTCGAAAAAGCTGATTTATGTTAGGTTTAGCCTTGTTATTCTTTTTCATATACAGAGAAGTAGAGGTCGTGCAGAGGTCAGATCCTCCACTAAATTCATTAGTCTGATCGCCACGTTCCTTTCAAACTAATAAGGTAATACAGTTTTGTTTTATGTGTTAAATGCATAAAATAATTACAACACAGACAGTCATAAGTTACATCTGATATAATTACGTATGAGGAGCTCTGATAAAGGTTTTCTTCCAAACAATATTTGAATGATTCTTACGTCTTTGAGCGAGTGCCTTAGGCCTTAGAGCGGAAACACCCCGGTGATATGAGACTAGCGGATGCCAGATGAAAGAAGATCGGTGTAAGCATTACTGCCTCGGGGAACCACTTTGTATTTGACAAGTACCAATCAGACAAGATCACACCTCATCAAGTAAAGTCAGTAAATAGCACACCTTTGATTTCATCCAATGAGCAGTTTTTTAAACACCTCGGGCCTTGATTGCCTTTAATAAAGCATAAACAATAGGCCTACATTCAAAGTCCACGTTTTAAAAACTCATTTGGTATATCTTAAGTATGTGATATTATTTATCGTAACACAAAATTATATTTCAAGTTTGTAAAGCTTCGTAAGAATTTGCGACATTCTCCTTACACCTGACTATATTGACTTTATTGTAACATTTATCTTCAGATATATTTGGCTTATGAAACAAAACAGAAACTGTGAACAAACGATATTCTTTACGTTTGACGTTTTAAAATTTATTGTTAAAATGCAAAAACCTTAAGTTTATTTCTATCACCCCCAAGTTAACAGGTACAAGAAAACCACCTGACCCAATCAAGGCAGATAGTGAAATCCCCAGCTTGATTAATACAATACAAATGTAATATTCTGCTTGCGGTATTTCGAACGAATTAAAGGAAATTAGACAACCAATGATTTATCAGCATTATTTTCTATTTTATGATCATTCGAGGTAATTCGATGGGTGTTAAATTGCTGGCGATAGGCACATAGAGCGTGTCAGGGATATATCCATTTGCAGATAACAAGACCTTCGGCATTATTTAAATGAAAGTAAAAATTTAAAGAAGTATTGGTGTCCTGGTATTTGTGTCTCTCAGTGACAACCGAGTATCGCTTATTGAAAATACAGCCATATAATTCAAATTTTAAATTTTATTTTTGAAAAAACTATTTGTTGAGACCCTCTCTGGTGGTTAGAAGGTTTGTTTGATCATAAGGGATTGAGGACATCAGAACAATGCCCACATGTTTCCTTTAAAAGTTTACAGAAATGTATGTTATGGAAAGAAAGCATCAGCAATGAAACAGGTCAGAGTGCATTTTGTTAGACTAATACTGTGAAGACAGCATATAATAAGCTGAGTAGAGAAGTAAAGTTTGTTACGCTATCTTTCGTTGCTGTCGTCATACGATAAAACCGCAATACTGACATAGAAGCATGTTTAGCGCTTAAAGATTGTGGACAAAATTAAGAGTGTGACAGTTTGCGAATTTTATAACCATGAAAAGGTTTTTCTCTCCTGACATGAATCATTTATGTTTTCTGATCAAAAAGTAGGGATCAGGGCGCTTTCTTACTGGGGAAATGTTTGTTAAATCCAGATGTGCCTCTTCCATATTGACATCTGCGTTATCCAGCTTACCACTTTGAGTTACCACTTTGAGCAGCTTATTTTATTGTCTGTACAATCCTTGACCAAAGGCGCGTCTTGTTTTGTATTTAACGTAAAACAGATCACTAATAGAAACAATATATTTGAAGGAATGGAAATGTCTGTACGTAGTTGTAAGATACTGATCATGTATTAACAGTCAGTGGCCTTGTAGATTCCTGTCATCAGCAGCAAACTATCAGTGTAGTCATAAATCATGACTTTATTACAGATAACTCATTATCTTATACAGACTCTTCTCCATAACAGCTAAATATGTCAGTTTATTCAGTATAACTATAAATAATAGATCACCTGTGATTCGGTAAATATATTTCACAATTCCATAACGTTTCTTCTGCACGGCCATTGACGAATTCTTTCTGTTATCAGGGGAGTGCTACAGCGACGGTGGCTGTCGGGGAGACACCTTTCTGTGGTCCACGTTTTCGAGTATATTTGCACACGACACGTAACTGGGAGAGGCTTAGAATACAATTTGTACTGTTTAAAGATGAATTGAAACTTTTGCTATCATTTGCAGCCTCCAAACATATTTCTTTAAATTGTCCATTATCCCTTTGTTATGGTTGTCGTGGTTTTCAAGGTTACTACACTGTAACCCATATGATTTGTCGTCTTGTTTGCTTTCTTGTACGACCTTACTAGATTTGACGATTAAGTGATTGTCTAATCAAATGCATCAATTCAGATTCTTCCACTTTGAAATATACTTATGGTGAATACGTCCATATTGTATTTGTTCGTCTGCGGCTAAGTCTTTATCTTATACACTTCATCAGTAAAAAGAAGAGCCGCTTGAAAATGTAGTCTGAACTGTTGAAAGATCTTAACAGGGAGATACCCTTTTGCTGGTTGTATCGGGTGTGTCTTACCATAGATCAATGGATTTATTATCATCTGATTTAATTGACCACTAAAGAACTAATCTTCTCTGTATGACGTACATGTAGCTAATTCTTGTTATATCTTCTATCATGGAAAGAAAAGAAGAAACTATCGGCCTAATTAGAAAAGAGCCTGCAGTTCAATGCAGACAAATCTGTGCGTAAATAACGAAAGTAGGGCTAGACAATTTCATTGAAACACAGTGTTGGTATGCATACTTACAATCGCTTGATGTGTCCATGTCTTTGGTTTATTATTAAAAAATTATATTTTGATTAACATCTCTCATAAGACAAACGTATTATGTGGTATAATTAATGAAATAGGATATCAAAACAAGGACTGGACACTTCATTAAAAAGGATTCTCTTTGCTCAGCAAATATTGACTTTGCTTCATTGGTGTAACTTTTATGTGTGTACGTGAAAGCCAGAAGCAGACAGAGTCAATTTGGGCGTTCACATCAGGTTATTTCCGGCTTTCTGATGTCAATCGAGGAAAGAAAATGGATTTAACAGTTAACGCCCTGTGGCAGTACTTCGGAAAGTTGTCTAATTAAACAAATACGTATCAGACTTATAGCACTGCTTAACGAACAACCGGAAAAGACTACTGACATGCTAAACAGCTGATAAAGGACAGTACTGCTTTCACACAGGCCTACTCATTCCTTTGAGTGATATGCGACCAAAGATTACAGATGAAAGAACAATAATTCAACCGATAGAATTATGGGAAGAAAGCGTATTCTATCTCTAAGAAAATGGCATATTATATCTTTTGTTTAGCATAACACATTGGCCACAGTGCAGCATTCAAAATACTCGATCAAGAGAACCTATCCATGCATAAGGTTCAAATTACCAAATGTCTTTTACATGAATTGCTGTGATAAGGGGAGTGAGGCGTAACGGCGGTGTTGGTTTTCCGGGAGACACCTTTCAGCTGTCTTCCTTTTAGAATATGTTCACAAGGGACATAACTGAGAGAGGCTTAGAATATAATTTGTACGGTTTAAAGATGAATTGACGGCCTAAGTTTGTTATGTATCATCTGCTCCATCCCAGCTGATGTCATTAAATTGTTCATTATCACTGTTATTTTTGGCAAGGTTACCACGCCGTATTGGTTTGTCATCTCGTTTACATCCTAGTGTGCTTTTAATGGGAGGAATGGTCAAGTGGTTATCTAATCGAATGCATCAAGTCAGAATCTTCCGCTTTAGAAGAGTCTTATTGAAAATGTGTACAATTAGTATGTATTGTCCGTATATTATGTTGTCCGTCTTACACAAAATACGTCTTCATCTGATACATAATATCGGATCAAAGAAGTGTAACTTCAAATAAATATTGTGTTGATAAACCTTCGCATGAAGAGCGCCTCTTGCTGGTTGTATAAGTATGTTCAATCATAGATAAGGGATTCAATATAAGTCTTTGTTGTTCAAACATCTGAATTAATTATTGACCAGAGAACTGATAATCTTATGGATGACATTGCTGTTATGCTTTTCGTTAAATCGACTCTCCTGGAATGAAAAGAAGAAACTTTAGATCTAATAAGAAAAGAACCTGAAGAACCAACATAACAAACTTAGGTTTAGAATTTTTAGTTGAAAAACAATGTAAATATTCATACTCACAATCGCATGTGCTCTTGGCTTTGGTTTATTATTATTTTTTTTATATTTTATATTGTGATTAAAATTTCTCATAAAACTGCATATATGCTGGGTCAAGTAAATAGGACATCTTAACGAGGAGTGGAGACTTCATTAAAAAGTATTCCCGTCGCTTGGTAAATATTTGATTTTGGCCCCGTTGCATGTTTACGTGAAAGCCCGAAGCAGACAAAGTCAATTTGGGCGTTCACGTCAAGTTATTTCCGGCTTTCGGATGTCATTCGATGAAAGAAAAAATGGATCTAATGGGGAACGCCCTCTGGCGGTACATTGTTCAGTTGACTTATTAATTAATTACCTATTAGACTTATATTTGACTTAACATACACCCGTCAAAGACTACTTATATGCTCAACATCTTCTAAAGAAAACTTTAACCACAAACGTATTCCTCATTTCCGAAAGATAAGGCATTCTGTCGAACAATTAACATAATATATTGGTGATTCTTAGCTTTACACATTGGACACAGTGCAGCGTTTAATAGACACGAAGAACAACATTTTTCCATTCACATGGTTCGAATTACCAATTTCTATTAACTATTTTGAATTTCTCAAATGTTCAGCTTTTTACTTCTCTAATGTGACGTCCTTTACAAAAAGTAGGCTATATTGTCCAGCCGAAATAACACCACCAGGCTGTTGTGAATTCAGATCTGCACTTGGCCATGGCAATAGTAACACCGTATGCCTCATTTTTAACTGAACACCCGCCAAGTCCCAACACGAATGGCCGAAACAGACAGACTGGATCGGGGCGTTAGCTTCCAGGTTATTGCCAGGTTTCACATATCAGAAGAGGAAAGAAAATGAATGTTACAGTACACGCCTTATAGCGGTATATTGGATTGTCGAATTAAACAAGGGCCAGTACAGTCTCAAGTACAATCAATTAAGACCAGAAAATGGGTAAACGTAGATTAAAGGAAATGACGAAGTCAGTCTGAAATGTTTGTTTGTTAATGTTTAAATGTGGATTGCAGATGGAAGGCAACAATATCCACAAGGAGGCCATTACAAATATGTAATAATATAGGCACAACGTGACATGGATTCAATATCCCTTGTGTAATTGATATGCCTATGTACGTAATTGTATGATACACCCATTATAAAAGTGTTCTCTGTACATACCAGCCAGCTCAACAACAACATTAGTTCCGTCATAAATCATGACTAACTCACGTATTCCTCGTTATCTGATCCAGACTTCTCCATGCCAACTAAGATCATGTAACTGCGTAGGCAGTAGAATGGAAAATAGAGAATATAAACAACTTGATTCCCTGAACGGATTGCATGATCAAAACGAACGAAATGCTGAAATAAACATAGCCGCATGACGAATAACATGGCTCCGTATTGCAAGGCTATGTCGAGTGAAATTCCTATTGAAGTTGAAAATGTTTCAGTGCAAGCTAGTGTTAACATTATACAAAATATTTGACTCCTTCTAACGAAGTTTATTGTACATATTCATGAAGTTCCATTCCTTTAAAATGGGTCCCTATAGTGAATTGAACAGGTGCTAGAAAATTACCTGTTAAATTCTGAAACCCTCAAATTTATTCTAACACCATCTTGTACAAGAAATCATACCTGGCCCAATCAATGCAGATATTGAAATAACTAGCCTTATGAATACATTACAAATTTCATATTTAAATCGTCGAGCCTAAATTCCAAATATTCTGGTTGGCGCTATTTCGATCGTCGTAAAAAAAAAGACATCCAGGATTTTGTGTACTGACCATTCCGAGAGATTGTGTATTTCGATGTTTGTTGCGGGTGGCTGGCGGGAGATTCCTGTATACTGGGGGTCTGTGAGCTTAGGAGCATCAGTGAGTCGATAGGTGTGGCGTCCTGTTTTGAGTCATGTCCTTGTCCCATGGCGTCTTGTTGCCATTTGCCGTTGTTGTTGAGAGGGGGGGGGGGGGGGTTCTTGCACCCATTGGGCTGGCACGCCGTCATATGAGAGTAATAACCTTAAGTATAGCGTAAAACCCAAAATCAATCAATCAATGTATTGAAACTGTTCTGTCGTAAATATATTTACACATGACAAGACCTTTCGGTATATTAAAATAAAAGAAAGTTAGATTTTAAGAAATATTGGTGAATTCGTATTTCCGAGTTTCTCAATTTCCATAATTAATGATCACAAAATAATCTGTCATATACCCGTTTTGATGTAAGATAATAGCATCATGTGAAACTGAGAATCGCTACTAGAAAATACATCAAGGTAAGTCAAATATTATATTTTATTTGTGAAGGATAATTTACTCATGTAAAATATGTTGTTAAAAATTGTATAATAATCTTATACTGTAAACAAGGAGAAAGGTTTGTAAGTTGCTAGAACTTGTCCCTAATCCCTATTGATCATCTGATATCAATAAAAATAAGTTTAAAACAAGATAAATTGTTTAGACTTTCTCTGGTGGTTTAGAAGGTGTGTTTGTTCATGAGGGTTTGAGGACATCAGATCAATGTCCACACGTTTCCTATTTAGCTAACATCAACTTATGTTTTGGAAAGCATCTGAAATATAGATAATGTGTATAAGTAGTATTTATTGTCCATATTTTATTTGTTCGTCTGCCACAAAATACGTCTTCGAAATCGGTACAAAGAAATTACGTGTCGCTTGAAAAAATAGTCTTAACTATAGATAAATCTTAGCAGGGAGAACAATTCTTGCTGGTTGTCTAAGTATGTCTAATCACAGATCAAGAGATTTATTATAAAGCTTTGTTTTGCAAACATCTGATTTATTTGTTCATCAAAGTACTTATCATCTTCTGTATGACGTACACACATGACATACGATATATCGATTATCATGGAATAAAAACAAGAATCTATCAATCTGAAGAGGGAAGAACCTCCAGTTCAATGCAGACAAAACTGAACGTTAATAATGATCTTGGGTACATACATTTTTTTTTAACACATTGTTAATATAGATACTTACAATTGCTTGTTGTGCTCTTGCCTTTGGTTTATTATTAAAAAGTCTAGTTCACATTTTGATTAGCATACTCATGAAACAACACATGTGCTCGGAAGATTAATCAAGAAAATGGGATTTCTGAAGGCGGAGTGGACACTTCCTTACAAAATATTCACATCGCTCAGTAAATAGTTGACTTTGCTCCGTTGGGTTTTACTGGAATGTGTTTACACGAAAGTCAATCTGGGCGTTCACATCAGGTGCTGATGGCACATCAGATCTGTACTCGGCTAAGACAATACTTGCGGGTGGTTGGGTGTTAGCCTCCGGTGCCCTGGGATTTGTTGTGGTGTCCAGTTTTGTTAATGTTATGTAAATATTTTGTCCTGTCTTGCATGTTGCCAGCGTAGAATACAGTGGTTTCCCCGATTGGGCTGGCAGGCTGTCATATAAGTGAATTAACCTTGTGTACGGAGTAAACCCCCAAATCAAACAAACACGCGACAAAAGTAACATTGAATGCCTCCGTAATAAATTGAACGCCAGCCAATTCTGTACCCGAGTGCCCGAAAAAGACATCTCAAAAGTGGAGAGCAAATGACCGTGACAGTAACCGCCCTCTGGCGGTTCGTTCGGAAGTCGTCTTATTAACAAGTACCTATCAAGCTACATAGAACTGTCTCATGTAGAATCAGACCAGATCCGAAGAGGTTATACATCGAGTAAAGGAAATCACGGTTGTTATATCCCATTACCTAAGCCTTGATGGTATTTAGCATCAATGAACTCAATGAACGCATTACTTTACTTAACGGAGAAATACACGAAACAACAAAGTCATAGTCAAATTTGAGACCATATCAAGTTGTTACTACAACTGCTTATACATTTTTTGTCCTGTTACTCATTTTCCAGTGAAAGCCACTTCAAATTAAGTACTGTAAGTAAAATGTATGGTGGACTTTTCGTGCTACATTTTATGTAGAGATCTTGTAAGTAAAACAAATGTATATGAAAATGTTGTTGATCAGATAATCAACCTTATTTAGTCATTTGCACAGGATCTGAGGGCAGTTTAATAAAACTTTGTACGAAAAATTCCGTTATAAATGACGTCACCTTCTGGAAGTTTACCCCAGAATGACGTCATTTACCATAAAAAAATGTCGGACGAAGTTTTAAGAAACTACCCCCTGATTTGCTAGGGTTAAATGTTGAGTCATTTGAATTATTTTAATAGGCAATCACTTTGTATAATTAATTGTATCATACACCCATTACAATAGAGTGGCCTGTACACACTAGCAAGGCACGATATTAGTTCCGTCATAAATCATGACTTACGCACGTTTTCCTCATTTCCTGAAGCAAAATTCTCCAAGCCAACTAAGATCGTGTACCTGTGTAGGCAGTATAATGATAATTCGAGTATATAAGTTGAATCCCTGAACGGATTACATGATCAAAACGAACGAAATTCTGAAACACAGCCGTATTGAGAATAACATGTCCCTCAATTACATGACTATGTCGAGTGACATTCTTTTTTAATTTGAAAATGTTTTAGTGCAACCAGGGGTTCAGAATTCATTTATATAATTCACATTATATGGAATAAGAATTATTTCATATAACATATGCTATATAGTCTTAATAGTTTGTAAGCTATTAGTTTGAACTGTTTGTCGTCAGATTAACATACTCGTTAGTTCTACCGTGAGCCTCTGTAGCTCAGTCAGTTAGAGCGTTGGCCCTGCAACCCAGAGACCCGAGATAGAATCACGGTGGAGGCAAGCAAAATTTTCTTTCTCTGTATCTATACAAACATATCTATCAAATGACTACTGTGTGTGACGAAGCGTGTTACTTTGATGTTTGTCTTTCAATCAGTCTCTTTAATTCAGTTCAGTTTTTTTTTCTCTTCATATACATTCGTGTAAATGATATGATAGTACCTTAATATGGAGCCATTTCGATGGATTGAATACATATTGTACTCATCAAATATATATATCTGGTTAACTATTACCAGACAATATGTCATGATAGTCTGCATTACTGATGCAGTTTGTTTTGTCTACTGTCTGAATGTCGCCTCCAGGACATGCCTTAGCATTCTAATCTAGTGTGATAATTAATGTAATAAAATGTTGGCATGTGCAAGTTCAGTGCCTAAATTTATTTATTTGATCGCTGATTACGTCATACTCAAATTTGCCATCTACCGAAATGTTACAAATCCTACATTGCATTTAACGTAATTTGCATTGGTATAATCTTTCCAAGTGACGCTACTGGGCCCCTCGCAACTAAAATGTCAGCTTTGAGATTGTACTCAAAGACATAATATATATTAGTAATATGTCTTTATAACTTCACTCACTTCAGTATTTGGATAAGTTCAGACTACTATGGCCTTTCGTCCGATTCCCTTGAATATGCAGTTCGATAATTGCTAATGACATTCTTAGTTATCGAGCAGCCATAGGTTTATTTGACGGTCGCGCATACAGAAACAAATATCGCCATGCTCTCTTTGTTATATGGACTTAGTAAACTATTTCCTGCTTCTTTTACAAAATTTATGTTCAAGACTTGATACATTGCGGTAATGCTCAATCGGTTTAATTGGTAATGTTTTTTGTAAAATCGGTAGTAATCATATATATTCTTCTTTTGTCAACATATGTCGAAACGAACCCTGGTCCACCGACCCCGCGTCCACTAAATATTTTCCACGTTGATGTTTGTGGTCTAAAACACAGACTTCCTCTCCATCCCCATCCAAGCTCAACTTTCTGATTACGACATCATAGCAATTACTGAAAGTCATTTAACGGTCGATGTAAAAAAATATGGATTGGCTCTTACCGGTTTTCCAAGAGCCATTTCCCTGTGACAGACAGAAGTCATGGGTAGGGTATGTGTGTTTGTATCGGACAATCCTGAAATGCTCGTGAAATGCCTGAATTAGAGATTATTTATCTATCTCTAAATGGTCCAAAAAGTACGACTACAGATCAATTTGCATAAATCAAAATAAAATTAACTTCGAATACTAACGTCATCACTGATTCAAATCATTGTACACAGAACTATTCGAAAATTAAAACGACTGATAAACGACAACAACGTAAAGCTCATTTAATGTTTGTAAAGAATAATCACACTGGCTATATAAATGAGCACAAACCGCTTTATTTGTTACATATAAAGAAGCTATCCTCCCAGGATTACAGAGCTATATGTGATATATAAATTTACATGTGATGTTTGTTTTAGCCAGTTCATTGGCAATACCGAAAATGTCTTTAGCAAAGACTCACTGAGCACTGTTCAAACACCAACAGTGAAATACAAACATCTGTCAACTTCCTGATAGAGTTCTCAACAATCCGTTTAATTTCAATACAATTCGCCTTCCACTAGTCATCATAAATACCAAAAAAATATAAGATAGATCTGGAACTGGCTCTTGTTTAAAGAATCAAAACTCGGACGCCTTCTCTGAATCATTGTTTGAAAGCATTCAAAGAACATATAATTTTCAAATAAAAGCTTGATATATCTAATATCACCTCAATATATGTATGCTTAGTTTACTTTCATTTATCCATTCACTCACTCATTCATTCTTTTTTATATTTATATTTTTTAAATTTATTATTGTCTTTCCTTAGTAAATACTTGCGTTAAACAGCTGCCACCTTTGCCGATGTATGATGGGGCAACCCACGAGCACGATACTGTAAAAAGATGATACCCTGAATGATAACTTTGCTAGCCTCTGTATCGTTGATGCCCGTCTGTAGATCCTCCGAGTTTTGATTTTGAGTCTGAATCTATTTTGGCAGAAATCGTTATTACTTAATAGGAGGTATACGACATTCTCACTAGCTTCTCATATATCTAAATCTTGTGGACCCGATGTCCTTAGTCCTCGTCTACTAGTTAAAAACAAACATATTTTATCCCCTATCTTAGATAAAATCTTTAATCCATCTCTGTGGAAAACTGCCAATGTGACTCTAATATTCAAAAAGGGGAAAATGCACATAGTTCGAACTAAAGGCCATTTTCTTTAATTTGTATCATCAGTAAAGTTTTTGAAAAAGCTGTTTTGGGGCTTTTTGTCCTATGTGGAAAAGATTCTGGGTTACATGGTTACATGCGGTTGTGTCCCACGGGCTTGTATCCCTGTTTATGTGCCGACGACGTCCCCATCAAATATTCGCCCAATGGATGTGAGGTGTTTAAAACATCCTCACACATACAACTGGTCCTAATGTTTTCGACAGATGGTTCATGGGAAACACTTTGTGAATAACCTGTTGGAGTCAGACAATTTAAACTCTCTTGATTTCGAGGATTTAAATTTATTTTAGATATAAATCACTCGAAATAATATTTAAAAATTTTGTAAGGCCTAGTTGAGAGTACGTTGACGTTGTATGGGATAAATGAACGGCCACTAATATAACTAGATTGGAAGGCATTCAGAGGGAATCGTTACGGGTAATTACTGGGTTAACGAGGAGTACATCCGACACTCCATTATACCAGGAATCCGTTTTTTGAAACTCGAAACACGACGCCTTATCCATCGATTATCACTGCTTGATTCCGTGCAGACAACTGCAGATAATAATATACTATTATGAAGACTCTCACCATTAGTTTCTGTCCGTAATTCTTCTTTTTTTTCCTTTTTTTGTGCGTAAATCCGAATTCGCGCCCTTACCCCACTTTCCAGTCTGAAACGCACCAACAATTTCCAAGTTTAAAGAAAAACTCAATGAATCAAAGTTCTTATCCCCAACGCTTGTTCTATGTTATAGAGCGCTTCTAGATCATAAACTGCCATGTCGCTTACGCGATGGTTGCAGTTCATTAACCTCAGATTTATCCACAAATTTTTCGACTGATTCTTCTAACTGATTGTGTGATTTTGGAGACGAATCGGTCAGTCACTTGCTGCTGAGTTGTCCTACTTTTCAAAGACAAAGGACATGTATGGTACAAAAATTCGTTATCATAGATTCCAAGATCAGCTCTTATACGGTTGTGAAACACTTTCAGCTCAAACAAACATATATATTACTGAATGTGTTCTTTCTTTAATAAAATTATCCAAACGTTTTATATAGTGTAGGTTCACAATCAACAGGAAGACGTCTGTTAATGAACTATAACGTATATTTAACAGAAATTCATATAAATACAACAATCATAAACTCTCTTGGTAGCTCTCAAGATGTACTGTTTATACTCGCTACCGATTGGTCA
>JAVFBZ010152392.1:0-19028 GCA_032466195.1 Katharina tunicata
CTGATCTACACGTCCTTGAATACCATCAAATTTACATTGATATTTGGGTTTTGCGTTTCTTTTGTTGAAGAGTGTATATTCAATAAATGTCAGTTTATGTTGCTATTTTGCAAACAATAAATTCGAGAAATTACAGAAAGATTTGTTTCTTTCTAGTTTTGTGTTTCCCATATATGCAAGGCGATAAAAGGACAAAACGAATGACCACTTTCGACTTGCATACCCGATATTTTGTTTAATAATATAAACATGATATCGTCTAATGAAAATACTTTAAAAATGCTCTTAAACAATAGCTCTTTCGTCAACGGTCAACTGAACGTTTGTTGACAGTTAAAGCCATGCGAAGATCCCTTCTCCTTTATGCTATAATGGTGCACTTATTTGATGCAAAACAGTTGCTTATCGCCATCTTTATATGTATTGAGTCTTTTCACTGAGAGTTCTCTGGTACTCTTCTAGAAAGAGGGTACCGAGACACAATGGCTAGCAACAACACTAAGGCCAATGGTGGACTGTGAAATAAAACACTATGCGGTATACACAGTCTAAATATTTCTCTTATCTAAAAAGTTTTTACTTATTTCTACAGTTAGATAGATAACATATTAAAAGAGATATTTTGGGGTATTCGTTATAAATTTCTGTATTTTTATTAAACGTCATATCAATATTCTCTAATGTCGATCTTGAATTTAATGCACAAACCTAAATGTAATCAAGCGATAGTGTGATAAAATGGACATTCGGGACATGGAACATTGATTTGTTACTTTTTGTAACTTAATAAAATTTATTAAAAGTTGATTGCAGTTTTCTCTGTTTATACGGTTGTGTGATTGTTATAAATAATTCATATGCTAATTTTAAGTGAGGTATAATTTAAAGCTGACCAATTTTCATAATTTTTGTAAATAAACTAATTTTGACTGTACATATGAAGGATTATAACTGTACATATGAAAATCACTTTGAACGTGCAGATTAACCATCTCTGTACTTAGCAAGAAACTGTATATTCTTGTATGTTTTTTACTAGTCATTAATTTTTTTATTATAATTTTCTGTTCTTTCTTTTATTTATTTTTTATAATTTTGTATATATATATATTTGTTTCATATGTCTACTTATTTACAGTTTATCTGTTGGTTTTCTAATGTACACACTTATCTATATTCTCTCTATGTATAATCGGATCAACAGCTTTGAACTAGTATTTCAGTATAATGTATGTCCTGCGTTAACTAAATTTTGAAATTGAAAATTGTATTGCTAGTGCCATGTATTCAAATTCAGCATGGTAACCTGTAAACTGTGAGCAGATGGGCCATTATACATGTATGTGCATTCTAAAAAAGAAAATGAAATCAGTCTCATACAGTCGAGTCTTTGACTCTAAGGTATTGATTGGCAATCTTGTTTGTTGTTCACCCAAAAATAGTTATCCCCTCCTGTTTGCCTTTTGTAGGGTGTAAGTTAACATTTGATTAGATGATACTGCTTTACGATTTTATCTATTTTTTTCTCCCTTTTACAGACTTCAGATTGAATCGGCACTATAACAACTTTTTTTCTCTGTTTAATTTTAAGTAATTTGGCAGTACAATTAAGAAGATTCATTCACCAGTGCTCTTTTTTGCGGTAACAGTACTACAACAACAACAAAGATGGCTTGTCATTACATTAGTGCTAGTACTCTTCTCAATCTGGAGAAAGGTACGAGCCTATTTCAGTATGGTGTATGTGCTGCTCCACAAACATAAAATGGGAGTTCAGGTATGTTAGTATGTTGAATTTAATCATTGTTTAAACGAACCACAAATTGCAGTTTTCTTGTAGAAAGCGCTTGACGTTTCGGATCAATTCCGGTTCACGTGATACACGCCATTATGTACTTACTTCTGCAAATTATAAATGCATAGTGCTGTCAGTTGGTTTCTATTTAATGTCAGCTTAGATGTTAATGTTAGACAGGATCTACGTTGCCTTAGAAGCGATGGGGAAACGATTCAGAGTGCCTTACAAAAACTGTATACCTGTTTTCTTCAAACTAGTTGATATCCTTTGGTTGACTTTGTCCTTTCAGATCACATAAAATCGCAATGACTGACTGTTGATAAACCAACCAGAGATTTTACGATACAACAGGGGCGCAGGAAATCCCTTAATGACTTGGAAATACTGTATGATCCAGGAGCTCGGACAACCTAATCATTCAACCTTGTTTAAAACAGCGTACCGGGAGATGATATAGTGGTATTGCAGATCAAATAAACACGTCATAAAATATAGGTTGGCCACAATATATGGAAACGCAAACATGTATAACGATGTATCATGAAAATATGACATACTTGACTTTTGTCTTTGTTTCAAATTAACTGTAATCAGTGAAGAGGATTATGGTGATGGGCTGATTAGAAACTGCCAAGCTTAACGAGACTTCCGGGAACTGTGTCTGACGTACGTGGCCTAACACTACTACATGTATAGGCTAAGGAAACGATAGCAAATCATTTCAAGGATATAAATGGTGTCTCGAGATGATGTGCTAGACGAATGTAACACATCGTATAATGTGAGTCGCATAGCAGAATGGTTGGAAAGATAACACACCAGACCATTCTTTAAATTGTCATCTTCAAAAGGTGTAATTCTCATTTATTTGAATAATCGTAGGAAAGACAAAACTTGACCGTATAATTTAACGTAAAATTAGTAAAATGTTCTGTTAGTGGCATCTATTGCTTAAAGCGCAAATTAAACATTTCTGTGTGTTTTACTCTCGCATATGGAAGTGTATGGCGCGGTTGATGTGGGCATCAATTTATAATTGTGTTGTCCTGTTTTCGGCTTATTTCGTTAAGCTGCACCTAGTGAGAGGAATTTTCTCTAAATATTAACATTCTATTTTACTCAAATATATTGACTAAAAGTTATTTATAACGTGTTGTATGTGCATGCATGTATAACAATTTATCATCCTGTGCCGGATTCTGTAAGACCTTGATTTGTACGTGTTAGTGAATCAACATATGTGAGAATGAAATGAAAATGAAACTTTTGTTGACTTCCGCCCCATCAACGGAAAACATGAATACATGTCTCGTTTTTTGTAGGTGTCCAGTGACTCGTTTGACATTAGTTTACCAAATTTATTGTTTACAGTATATTGGTGGTAAAGAGATGTAGACTTCTTACAATACATTGACATTTACTGTTTACTACAATATAGCTTCTACTGAAGATACTGATAATCCGAGTCCCTGTGGTAGAGCACCTAACCCGGAAGTCAAGCATAAACATATCACCCATGCCATGCATTTTGACACTACGTTTATTTTTTTACATTCACGTTTTAGTTTTATCTCACGCGAGTGTTTTTCACAAGCTTTCTATACCCCAGATGTAGGGACCAGTTGTGTTGTCTTGACCTGTTTACAGGACACAACTATGGATCCTGCGAACAAACGACAGTCAACGTTCTTCTGTAATATGAACAGCATGTAAATTGTCCATCGTCAAACGGAGAATAGTAAAATAATCTGAGAAAATGTGAACAAATCAAATATAATCCATACTAAATAGTCTGTCGATCGCAAAACATTTACAGAGATAAGTTTAAGTTATAAGGAACCATATTGTAAGAAAACCCGAGTGCGCCGAAAAAAAGAAGAAAAAAAGGAAACAAAACAATTTAAGCATGACAACACGCTGGTCTTTCAATTAACATGCATTTCCTTTTCTTAGGATTCATTATTTATGATTGTACTTCTCTATGGAATCAAAATCTGAGATAATAAAGTAGAGAAGACCTTGATTACTCTTTAATTACGACAGCCATAATTAGACCTGATGGCAGATGTTCAGAATCTAAATTGTTACGGGTGAAAGCTACTTGATGAATTCTTCTTAAAGCCCTGAAATAAACGGTTTAACTGTTTATGACTTGCATTGTAACCTTGGCGATTGCCTTAATAAACGAGGAATAGAATAAATTGAATCATACTTTATCATTATCTTAGAATAGTAGCATACAGCAACAAACTTGAATAATAGCATCTGTTTGAAGTAATGCAGTATAGAGAAAGTAAACAACATATGATTTGTGAAAACAGGAAATGTTTTGGCTGTTGAACAAAAACAGTTTTGTTTTCTTTAACAGACGCCCAAGTTCATATGTACTCAGCGCACGTATCTAGAAAGCTTTCTGAGCGAATAATTCATTTAATGGGTTGAGCTACTTTCAACATTCTTAAAAGTGTTTCTTTGTTAAAGTGGTGTACATTGAGTGAAAGTGGGCTTGACAAGTTCTCTGGTCGGTTGCAATACAAGACTTTGCAAGAGTTATATTTTCCCGTGTCCTGTTATGAACAATATAAAGTGGAGCCTTTTAAAAACATTTTCAAGACGGACGGGAGATTTATTTACGGATACAGTTATTTTTGTGCACGCTCACGTAAAATTTGTAAATATTGAGATTCGTAAGTCAAAACAAGGTTACCTCTTACACGAATAAATGTTCATTACATACTGTCGATATTTCCTACTCTAATGATATTTCTTACGGTATGACCAGTCTTGTTCTGTTCTAACACATAACAAGCTTCTTGTTTACTATCCGTTCAGCTTGTTTGGAATTTATTTCTTCATTTGCATTCTTAATATATTTATTAAACATTTTTTTTCCTTTAGATATTTCAGTTCACTTCTCTGTGCACTAGGGTGGATTTAAGTATAAGTTTGTTTTCAAGTAGATGTTTATTTATAAAAAAAGAGTTACTCTTTGCCCCGTTGAAATAACCAAATAACGAAAAACACAAGAGCAAGGTCAACATATGATATAAAATCCATTGATGGTGCTGACGTCATCTTTAAAGCACGTACATTTTTTTTATTGTATTTGCTTAATGTCTTCTGTCGAGATTTATTTCTGAGCTTAATAGAAAAAAGTCACAAACTACGACTGACTGCTTTTGTGTACTATTCTAACACCGCACAGTTCAAAGAAAGCAATAACATTCTCATACAAAAACCCGACGGAATTAATCACCACTAACATGACATATTAACAAAAAAGTTACATGTCAAAAACATGACGACTGAGATTGATTTTCAACTTCTGGATATATCAGTAAGCGACGTTTCGGCCTTGATGCTAAGACCGTAAATTTGTTTATTGTTTATTATAAATGCCGCTTAAAAAATAATTTGCATGTCACTCACTGCATAAATTATGGTCAGAAAAGATTTATCCGTAAATGTCTCATAAATTTGTGTATTTATGTAAATGTTTGTTGTCTTTTTACACGACAGGAAAGGTACCGAATTCATTCAGCCAGATGCTACTGGTATATGGGAATTTACATATAAACGAACAATCATAGGGTTTCATCACGACATAAAATGAACACCTCGACATAAACTATTATGTCTTAAACTAATTGTCGAGTTGCTGTACGTTCGGAATATTTATAGAGGACATCACATGTTTTACTAGTACTCTCAGGTTAAAAACACGACCGTGTTTTCAGTCAACAGCTTCATTTGACTCCCGGTCATTTGTTCACATTTCACAAGAAATACGTTTAGTCGAGTAGCGTAGCAAATCCTTAATACGTATTGATGCCTTTACTAGCCTGTTACAGCTGAGGCACAACCACTTCAGACTTGGATAACATTGGCTGGTACATAATTTCGCTGTACACATGCGATTAGTGTTACGGTACTGTGATGCTTTAGGCTATCATACGTTGTTCTGGGGCCGAGGTTATGAAAGTCCTTGGGTCTAATTATAGTTAATTCCAGCTTAACTGAGTCGACTCCAGGAAAGATGTTATAAATTGAAAATTATTGAAAAAGTTTAGTAAGCCCACCTTGATCAACGTAGTACGAAAACGTTCGATTCACCTACCATGCTCAAGACCGCACTCAACGAGAAAATAAAGTTGAATAAGGCTTTTGATGGGTTTAAATGCATTTTTACTTACACTTTTCACACGCCAATTAGCTTAAAATAAGTAAGTTAGTACATACACTTTTCGATTCGATTTAAAAAAAAAAATACTTCATTAAGAACAAAACTTGTTTTCCGCGACATGCAAATATGCTTTCGAAGCAGCCGACAAAAACAATGTATCGCCTTTCTACATCCTACAATGAAGAGCTCCAAAAAAGCGTGCTCAAACAACTGAAACCTGCGTTGATTTTGTACTCAGCTGAGTGCGTGCTCAACGCATTTTATAACCACGAATCAGAAAAGCAAAACTCAGGGGAATACGATCTCAATTGTTTGAGCACAGTCTCCGAATTAAGTATCCTCAAGATTTGATAACCTTCGCGCCTGGCTGTAACTCTGAATTCTGGATTTAGTTCAATGTAAATTGGCTTACTAGATGGTATTAACATTATCGTGTCTAACCCAAACCGAAAAGTCTCAAGTTTCTGTGCCGAATCTGTTATCATCTCCAGTCTCTCAGTAGCAGAGTTATATGTGGGTATACCGCAAGTATTGATTCCAAAGGTCGCGCTGATCCAAGGCCAAGGCTATATTTAGAAATGCAGAGGAACATTGCTATAATTACTCTATACCTGCTGGCTGCTTAGATCAGTAGCCCTTTGATTCACTACGGTGAAGAATTCGCGGGTTTAAAAGGAAAGTCACACCTGCATAAGGCAGTCGTACGAATACAGTTAGAGAGGGCCATACACACCTTACCAGCTTAATTAAAACCAACTGAATTTTATCAAAGACACGGACTGAATATACATATATCTTTGCCATAGACTTTGTTGTTATATACGGTAAATTCTGACAGAGAAAGCTGTCTAATGTGACAAGACACTTGGCAAAAAGCTATCGCTTCAGTTTTAATTATATGGCAATTAACATTAGCACTAACCACATGATTTTAAAAATTAACAGATGATGGAGGCCACAAAGGTTCAAATTAAATACAAAAGTTAATCAGTAATAATAAACTTGAGGTTTTACCGGTTTAAAGTTGCCAAACGTGTCACTTCGCAGCAACTGAGAATCCATAATCGACAGAATCTTATTCACAACAATATTTGACTAAATTCCAAATATGGTTAAAATGATCTTCAGACGACCGTTGACGTGAAACACATAACATACGCAATAATTAGCAGATGTAGAGTCATTATTAGTCTACGGTGTTTCCTTTTAAAACTGGGACATTGAGTAGTTAATAGGTATTTCATTTTTGTGACAACATTGTATCCTAGCAGTAAACAGTGACAGAAACAATTAACTAATGTGACGCCACTTCAAATCTTATTTCTCCAGTGTATGACAGCATGAATGTGTGCTCCAAACATAGTGTCTTTAGGCAGAGAGACCATTCATAATGGACATGGATGGTACTTCAATAGTACAATAAGCACACAATTCAACACCGCTTGGTGGAGGTAATATCAGGGCTGTAGTGTGAGAAGTTTAAAAGTATAGGGAAGTAAATCAGCTAATTACGTTGTCTGACACTTCTTTGCACTACATTGACAATCTCATGTCCGCTCGTGGGCCCTAAAATAGTATTCTTGGGATTGGAAAAGCGATTCACATCTATTTTTAATCTCTCATGAATTTTTGTGGCACATGTCTAGAATTCGGATCTGTTTATATCATATTAGATCTTCCGGCAAATGTATCTAAATTGTTTGGAACGTCAATTTTGATGTCTTAACTCATGTGAGAATGTTCTTGCGGTGACATGAATAATGCTTCAGTAAACATCCGATGAAGTCTGTATAATTGTCACTCTGGTAATGAATTGAGCATAGTTATGACAGCAGAGACGAGTTTATGATTCAGAGGAAGGAAGCTGTCACTTTAAGAAACTACTGCCAATGTTATCATCTACCAACTTCAATAGAACATCCGATTTATTGCATTATATATTCAATAAATGTCTGTTTATTTAACATGCGTCTTGCACCCGATACACTAAATTAATTTCCAGAGTTCAAAGTATAATGTTTTGAAATATTTTTGACAGTTAAAGCTCTGAGAAGATCCCTTCTCCTTTATGCTATAATGGTGCACTTATTTGATGCAAAATAGTGCTTATCGCCATCTTTATATGTATTGAGCCTTTTTACTGAGAGTTCTCTGGTTCTCTTCTAGAAAGAGGGTACTGAAACACAATGGCTGACAACAACACTAGGGCCAATGGTGGACTGTGAAATGAAACACTATGCGTTATACACAGTCTAAATATTTCTCTGATCTAAATGGTTTTCACTTATTTCTACAGTTAGATAGATAACATATTAAAAGAGATATTTTGGGGTATTCGTTATAAATTTCTATATTTTTTATTAACCGTCATATCAATATTCTCTAATGTCGATCTTGAATTTAATGAACAAACCTAAATGTAATCAAGCTATAGTCTAAGATAAAATGTACATTCGGGACACGGAACATTGATTTGTTACTTTTTGTAACTTAATAAAGTTTATTATTAAATGTTGATTGTATTTTTCTCTGTTTACACGGTTGTGTGGTTGTTATAAATAATTCATATGCTAATTTTAAGTGAACTGTTATTTAAAGCTGACCAAAATTCATAATTTTTGTAAATAAATTAAGTTTGACTGTACATATGAAGGATTATAACTGTACACATGAAAATCACTTTGAACTTGCTGATCAACCATCTCTGTACTTAACAAGAACCAGACCGGTATCTATAGAAGATTTTTAAGCTGTTAATAATTTATCAACTTCTTATGTTAACGAAATTTTCCATTTTAAAGGAAACAAATACAATTTAAGAGGTTATGATCATTGTAAAAACTTAATTAAATGGAAGAAGAAGCCATGGTTATCTAGGCGCAAAAGAATGGGACAATCTGCCGACTGAAATGCGAAACTCACCTAAAATTAGTATTTTAAGCGACTGATTAG
This sequence comes from Katharina tunicata, assembly GCA_032466195.1. NCBI lineage: Eukaryota > Metazoa > Mollusca > Polyplacophora > Chitonida > Mopaliidae > Katharina > Katharina tunicata. Next base: position 8,934 of record JAVFBZ010152392.1, read on the forward strand.
ACAATGGTACGACCCGGTTTGCAAATGTAGTTTGTGTTATTAAATATGACAAATAATGCATCATTTTACTCATAGACTTTGATTTCTATCATATTTATTATGTTTTAATCTGTATATTCTTGTATGTTTTTTACTAGTCATTAATTTTTTTTATTATAATTTTCTCTTCTTTCTTTTATTTATTTTTTTTATAGTTTTGAATAAACATATTTGTTTTATATGTCTACTTATTTACAGTTTATCTGTTGGTTTTCTAATGTACACACTTATCTATATTCTCTATATATGTAATCGGATCAACAGCTTTGAGCTAATATTTCAGTGTTTGATGTATTTCCGCCTTTTTCAGCATAATGTATGTGCTGCTCCACAAACGTAAAATGGGAGTTGAGGTATGTAAGTACGTTATGTTGAATTTAATCATTGTTTATACGAACCACAAACTTGCAGTTTTCTTGTAGAAAGCGTTTGACGTTTTGGATCAATTCCGGTTCATTGGGCAACAACGACTCTTTCAGTTACAAAAAATCTGACTTAAAACTGTAAGTATTTGACACGGTGCAGGTAAATACAAATAGGTACTCTACACTATAACATACAGTAGACGTTTATTAATTCTAAGAATAATATTATCTACACGTGATACACCGACAACATGTCATTATGTACTTACTTCTGCAAAGTATAAATGCCTAGTGCTGTCAGTTGGTTTTCATTTAATGTCAGCTTAGATGTTAATGTTAGACAGGATCTACGTTGTCTTAAAATCGATGGAGAAACGATTCAGAGTGGCGTACAAAAACTGTATACCTGTTTTCTTCAAACTTATTGATATCCTTTGGTTGACTTTGTCGTTTCAGATCACATAAGAAAATTGCAATGACTGACTGTTGATAAACCAGCCAGAGATTGTACGATACAACAGGGGCGCAGGAAATCCCTCAACGACTAGGAACTACTGTATGATCCAGAAGCTCGGACAACCCAATAATTCAACCTTGTTTGATACAGCGTATCGGGAGATGATATATTGGTATTGCAGATCAAATAAACACGTCATAAAATATAGGTTGACCACAATATATGGAAACGTAAACATGTATAACGATGTATCATGAAAATATGACATACTTGACTTTTGTCTTTGTTTCAAATTAACTGTAATCAATGAAGAGGATCATGGTGATGGGCTGATGAGAAACTGCCAAGGTTAACGAGACTTCCAGGAACTGTGTCTGACGTACATGGCCTAACACTACTAAATGTATAGGCAAAGGAAACGATAGCAAATCATTTCAAGGATATAAATGGTGTCTTGAGATGATGTGCTAGACGAATGTAACACATCGTATAATGTGAGTCGCATAGCAGAATGGTTGGGGAGATAACACACCAGACCATTCTTTAAAATGTCATCTTCAAAAGGTGTAATTCTCATTTATTTGAATAGTCGTGGGAAAGACATAACTTGACTGTAATTGACTGATTTAACGTAAAATGAGTAAAATGTTCTGTTAGTGGCATCTATTGCTTAAAACGCAAATTAAACACGTCTGTGTTTTACTTTTGCATATAGAAGTGTATGGCGCAGTTGATGTGGGCATCAATTTATAATTGTGTTGTTGTCCTGTATTCGGCTTATTTCGTTAAACTGCAACTAGTGTGAAGAATTTTCACTGTAATGTTTCTAAGAGGTTGTATGGACGTTAAAACAATCTCTCTAAATATTAAAGTTCTATTTTACTCAAATATATGGACAACAAGCTATTTATAACGTGTTCTATGTGCATGCATGTATATCTATTTATCATCCTGTGCCGGGTTCTGTAAGACCTTGATTCGTACGTGTTAGAGATTAAACATATGTGAGAATGAAATAAAAATGAAACTTTTGTTCACTTCCGCCCCATCAACGGAAAACATTATACCGTTTTTGAATACATGTCTCGTTTTATTTAGGTGTCCAGTGACTCGTTTGACGTATAATACCAAATTTATTGTTTACAGTATATTGGTGGTAAAGAGATGTAGACTTCTTACAATACATTGACATTTACTGTTTACTACAATATAGTTTCTACTTAAAGATACTGATAATCTGAGCCCCTGTGGTAGAGCACCTAACCGGGAAGTCAAGCATGAACATATCACCAATGCCATGTATTTTCACACTACACATTGTTTACATTCACGTTTTAGCTATATCTCACGGGAGAGTTTTTTCACAAGCTTTCTATACCCCAGATGTAGGGACCAGTTGTGTTGTCTTGACCTGTATACAGGACACAACTATAGATCCTGCGAACAAACGACAGTCAACGTTCTTCTGTAATATGAACAGCATGTAAATTGTCCATCGTCAAACGGAGAATAGTAAAATAATCTGAGAAAATGTGAACAAATCAAATATAATCCATATTAAATAGTCTGTCGATCGCAAAACATTTACAGAAATAATTTTAAGTTATAAGGAACCATATTGTAAGAAAACCCGAGAGCGCGGAAAAAAAGAAGAAAAAGGAAACAAAACAATTTAAGCATGACAACACGCTGGTCTTTCAATTTACATGCATTTCCTTTTCTTAAGATTCATTAGTTACGATTGTTCTTCTCTATGGAATCAAAATCTGAAATAATAAAGTAGAGAAGGCCTTGACTACTATGTAATTACGAAAGCCATAATAAGACCTGATGGCAGATTAACTGTTTACGACTAGCATTGTAACCTTTGCGATTGCCTTAATAAATGAGGAATATAATTAATTTAATCATAATTTTATCAATATCTTAGAATAGTATCATACGGCAACAAACTTCAATAATTACATTCTGTTTGAAGTAATGCAATATAGAGAAAGTAAACAATATATGATTTGTGAAAACAGGAAATGTTCTGGCCGTTGAACAAAAACAGTTTTGTTTTCTTTAACAGACACCCAAGTTCATATGTACTAATCGCACGTATCTAGAAAGCTTTCTGAACGATTAACGCATTTAATGGGTTGAGCGACTTTCAACATCCTTTAAAGTGTTTCTTCGTTAAAGTGGTGTACATTGAGGGAAAGTGGTCTTAACAAGTTCCCTGGTCGGCAGCACTACACGACTTCTACGTTTGCAAGAGTTATATTTTCCCGTGTCCTGCTATGAACAATATAAAGTGGAGCCTTTTAAAAGCGTTTTAAGAGGGACCGTACATTGCAGATTCAAACTGTTGTTCTAAACTTAAACTTACACACAATTGTTTTTATATTGTAACAGGCACACTCGAAACAAGCCTCAAACCAGAATCATGTTTAGTAATGTTAGTAAATATAGTGATAATTGGAATAAGATATTTTGTAGAGTCGTTGACAGTCACTCAAAGATAATTAAGCGCTCGCCGCCACGGTACTCAAGGACTTGGGTGTAACAGAGCACAAACACTCGGATTAGACTTACTATACAAGAACTGAAAAGTTTATTTCCGTTACCCAATGTATCATTCCTTCCTCTAGTGAGTAGGTTTTACGTCAGCATGACAAAAATATGAACGAACCCCAGCTTTCCACTGATTTTGGTTTATTCTGCACATCGAGGTCATTAGTCTAATTTATATATTGGAAAAGAGTAGGACATTGCCGATAAGCATTATTAACACTGTACGCCATTATCCTTGAGTTATTATACTGACATCGACATGGCTGTTGTAATTTTTGTGCGCGTTCATGTAATATTTGTAAGTATTGAGATTCGCAAGTCAAGACAAGGTTACCTCTTACACAAATGAATGTCCATTACATACTCTCGTTAGTTACGACTTTAATAAGATTTCTTACGGAATGGCCAATATGTTCTGCCCTAAATAAAACGTGTAATATTTTATTTAATATAATATTGTGTGTACATGTAAATAAACAAGCTTCCTGTTTAATATTTGTTCAACTGGTTTCCTCTAGTTAATAACATTAATTAATTTCTTCACTTGCATTCTTAAGTGTGTTTATTAAACATTTTTTTCTTTAGATATGTAGAGCTTTCAGTTCACTTGTCTACGCGCTAGGGTGGATTTAAATATAAGTTTGTTCTAACGTTGTTGTGCTTTTTGCTCCTTTGAGATAACCAGATAAGGAAAAACACAGGAGTACGGACCAAACTAAGATATAAAATCCATTTATTGGGCTTAAGTCATCTTTAAAACACATAAATTTGTTTATTGCAATTGCTTAATGTCTTCTGTCGCAAACTATGACTGACTGCTTTGGCGTACTATTCACCGCACAGTTCAAAGAAAGCAATAACATTCTCATAAAAAACACACAGAATTAATCACCACTTGCATGACACATTAACAAAAAAGTTGCATGGCACTCGCTGTAGGAATTATGTTCAGAAAAGATTTATCCGTAAATGCCTCATTAATTCGTATATTTTTTGTGAATCATTGTTGTCTTTTTACACGACTAGGAGAGGTTAAAAATTATCCATATTCACAACTTCAGTCCCAATTGAGATGACCCAAAGAGAGGTTAAAAACTATCCATATACACAACTTCAGTCCCAGTTGAGATGACACAAAGAGACGTTAAAAACTATCCATATTCACAACTTCAGTCCCAATTGAGATGACCCAAAGAGAGGTTAAAAACTATCCATATTCACAACTTCAGTCCCAATTGAGATGACCCAAAGAGAGGTTAAAAACTATCCATATACACAACTTCAGTCCCAGTTGAGATGACACAAAGAGAGGTTAAAAACTATCCATATACACAACTTCAGTCCCAGCTGAGATGACCCTACACTGCGTAATAATTAGATAAATATATATGAATATGCTCATTTTACGTGTAATCGTAGTAGGTTTTGGGCCTATTGGCCATGGGCAGTGTTTCGGAATCCTTTTTGGTAGAATAAACCAGCGTAGATTACTCGTCTGGGGTGGACGCTATTAGGGAATTCATTCAGCCAGATGCTACTGGTAGAGTGTATATACACGAACAATCATAGGGTTTCATCACGACATAAAATGAACACCTCGACATAAGCTGTTATGTCTTTTTAACTAATTGTCGAGTTGCTGTACATTCTAAATGTTTAGAGAGGACATTACATGTTCTACAAATATTCTCAGATTAAAAACACGACTGTGATTTCAGTCAACAGCCTAACTCATTTGACTCCCAGCCATTTTACAAAATTTACATGAAATCTGTTAAGTCGAGTAGCAAATTCTTATTACGTATTGATGCCTTTACTTGCCTGTTACAGCTGAGACACAACCACTTTAGACTTGGATAACTTTGGCTAGTACATAGTTTCGCTCTACGCATGCGATTTGTGTTACGGTACTGTGGTGTTTTATGCTATCAAAAATCGTTACAAGTCCTGGGGCCGGTTTCACAAAGCCATCTTAGCTTACTATCTTGAACGTAACTACCATGACAACACAATGCCTCCAGTACTGGTCGCTATGGTAGTTACGTCCAACGTAGCCTAAGATCGCTTTGTGAAACGGGCCCCTAGGACCGAGATCATGAAAGTCCTTAAGTCTAATTAATGGTTGATTCCATGCTCAACTGAGTCGACTCCGGAACAAATGTTCTAAATTGAAGGTTATTAAAAAAGTACGAATACGTTCGATTCACCTACCATGCTTAAGACCGTACTCAACGAGAAAATAAAGTTGAATAAAGTTGAATAAAGTTGAGGCTATTGTCGGTTTTAAATGCATTTTTACATACCCCTTTCGATTCGATTTTAAAAAGCAGTACTTTATTTCAAACAAAACTTGTTTTCCGCGACATGCAAATAGGCTTTCGAAGCCGCCGGCAAAAACAATATATCGTCTTTCTACCTCCTACAATGAAGAGCTTCAAAGAAAGCAACTGGAATCTGCGTATATTTTGTACTCAGCTGAGTGCGCATTTTATAACCACAAATCAGAAAAGCACAACTCAGGGGAATACGATCTCAAGAGTTTGAGCACAGTCTTCGACTTAAGTATGCTCAAGATTTTATAACCTTCGCTCCTGGCTGTAAATCCAACTCTGGATTTAGTGCAAAGTAAATAGGCCTACTAGATGATATTAAAATTGTCGTGTCTTACGCGAACTGAAAATATGAAAATCAAGTTTATGTGCTGAATCTGTTATCCTCCCCCGTCTCCCAGTAGCAGAGTTACAGGCGCGCATACCACAATTATTGATTCCAAAGGTCGTGCTGATCGAAGGCTAAGGCTATATTAAGAAATATGGAGGAACTGATACTCGAGACAGTCTACCATAGAAGAGGCCTACTACAAGTGGATCAATAATTGCTATAATTACTCTGCACTTGCTAGCTGCTTAGATCAGTGACGCTTCCTCAATGAGCTTACATTGAAGATTTCGTGGGTTCATAAGAAAAGTCACGCCTGCATTAGGCAGTCGTACGAAGAAAGTTAGGGCGATACACACCTAACCAGCTTAATTAAAACCAACTAAATTTTACATAAAATATACATACATATTTGCCATAGGCTATTTCGTTATATACGGTAAATTCGGACAGAGAAAACTGTATAATGTGACAAGACACTTGACAAAAAGCTATCGCTTCAGTTTTAATTACATAGCAATTAACATAAGCACTAACCACATGATTTTAATAATTAATAGATGACAGAGATCACAAAGGTTCAAATTGAATACAAAAGTTAATCAGTAATAATAAACACAGAAACTGAGAATCCAAACTCGACAGAAACTTAATCACAACAATATTTGATTAAATTCCAAATATGGTTAAAATGCCTTAATGACCTCCAGGTGACCATTGACGTGAAACATATATAACATACGCAATAATTAGTAGATGTAGAGTCATTATTTGTCTAGTTAACAACTTACTAATGTGACGCCACTTCAAATCCTATTTCTCCAGTGTATGACAGCATGAATGTGTGCTCCAACATAGTGCCTAGAGCCAGATAGTCCAATTATAATGGACATGGATGGTACTTTAATAGTACAATAAGCACACAATTCCACACCGCTTGGTAGAGGTATTATCAGGGTTGTAGTGTGAGAAATTTAAAAGTATAGGGAAGTAAATCAGCTAATGACGTTGTCTGGCACTTCTTTGCACTACATTGACAATTTCATGTCCGCTCGTGGGCGCTAAAATAGTATTTTGGGGATTGGAAAAGCGATTTACATCTATTTTTAATCTCCCCTGAATTTCTGTGGCACATGTCTAGAGTTCGGATCTGTTTATATCATATTAGATCTTCCGGCAAATGTATCTAAATTGTTCGGAACGTCAATTTTGATGTCTTAACTCCTGTTAGAATGTTCTCGCGGTGACATAAATTTTGCTTCAGTAAATGAAGTCTGTATAATTGTCACTGGCAATGAATTGAAACATATGACAGCAGTGACGTGTTGAGGACTCAGTTGAAGGAAGCTGTCAGTTTTAGAATTACACCGGATAAAACCACTGCCAATGTTATCATCTCCCAACTTCCATAGAACTTCCGATTTATTGCATTATATATTCAATAATTGTCTGTTTATTTAACATGCGTCTTGCAAACTATACTCCAAATTCATTCCCAGAGTTCAAAGTATAAGGTTTTGAAATACTATTGCTTTCCCCCTTTGTCGATAGAATATATACCCTTAACCGTCCTCATCTTCATTTGGTAGACTAGTGGGTTTACTGCTAACTCTGAACGATACATTTTTTAGGTTGTGCTTATTTTAACCTATACCTGATGTCTATGTGTGTCGCATATTCGCCACATATTTGTATACATACAAATACATATGTGTATTGCCTTTTCTCGAGATGCGCCATTAGGTTATCCAGAACAACTCGAGATTCAGGTCTATCTAAAAACTTGTCTCTGAGAATTTATCTAGAACATGAGATAATTTATCGGCTTTAATTGGACGATTTCCCTTTGCCAGTGTGATTACTTGACAAAAATATATCTACATGTATAAATGTATATTGTATATAAAAACGATTATTCTGTCGTTATACGCAGTTCATGATTGTGAAATGGTTTTGACCCAGCGTTGATGTTAACCAGGACGTGTATAAATTAAATCGTCACCACGAAATACAGGATTGACCCATTGTCACCACATTTCGTTTTTTCGCGTTACTAGATCAGCAAAAGTTTAGTTTTTTTTTATAGTTTCGTGTTTCTCAAATATGCATGGCTATAAAACGACATAACGAATGGCCACTTTCGACTTGCATACCCGATAGTTTGTTTAATAGTAAAGCAGTTTATCGTTTAATGAAAATCCTTTAAAAAAATGCTTTAAAACAATATCTCTATCGCCAACGGTCAACTGAACGTTTGTTGACAGTTAAAGCTCTGCGAAGATCCCTCCTCTTTTATGCTAAATTTGTGTACTTATTGGATAAATAATGTTTCGCCATCTTTATATCTATTGAGTCATTCACTGATAGGTCTCTGATACTCTTTTATTATTTATTGTTTATTTTCCGATGCGTTATACACAGTATAAATATTTCTCTCATCTAAAGAGTGTTTACTTATCAAAAACAGTTCAAGTTAAAATATTAAATGAGATATTTGCGATTGACTATCTATTAAAAATTTCAGTATTTTGATTAACCGTGATATCAATATTCTCTAATGCCGATCTTGAATCTAATGCACAAATCTACATTTTTCACCTTCTTATGTCAACGAAATTTTCCATTTTAAAGAAAACAGATACAGTTTAAAAGATTATGGTAAAAAAAGACAGATTTTTACCTCCTGTAAAAACTCAATTAAATGGAAGAAGAAGCCTTGGTTATATAGGCGCAAAATTTTGAACAATCTGAGAAACTCACCTAAAATCAGTATTTTAAACGACTGATGATACAATAGTACGACTCGGTTTGCAAATGTAGTTGGTGTTTTTAGATATAATAAAAAATGCATACTTTTACTCATAGACTTATAGATTTCTATAATATCTATTTTGTTTTACTACGTATATTCTGGTATGTTTTGTACTAGACATTAATTTTTTTGTAATCATTTTCTTTTCTTTCTTTTATTTATTTGTATTATTTTGTATATATTTTTACTTTGAACTTTAACTTGAACTTTAACTTGGAAAGACAAATCTTGACCGTATAATTTAACGTCTAGGTAAAAAAGTCGGTGAGTGGCTTCTATTGCTTTAAACGCAAATTAATCACGTCTGTGTTTTACTTTCGCATATGGAATTGTATGGCACGGTTTATGTGGGCATCAATTTACAATTGTGTTGTCCTGTTTTCGGCTTATTTTCATATGCTGCGTCGAGTTTGAGGAATTTTCACTGTAATATTTCTAGGAAGTTGTATGGATGTTAAAAAAATGTGTACACAAACAGACGATTCGGTTTAGTGACGTAGTGGTCTGTTAAGACATTTTGTGGTTTATAAGTTCCGAAAAGATTCATTATATTCTGAAGGGACTGTGCATTTTCCCGTGAATTTCCGTCATATTATCGGTTAGCTACAGAACTGTGGAATGCTAAAACATTGTAAACATCGTAAAGTTCGATACGAACACATAACTTACATTTACCGTATTTTTTCAATGCTTATTGTTCTTCGCTTCCTTGTGTAGTTAAAAAGAATAACAAAATTGAAGTAACTCTTGAGTCTCAAAATCCTGTGCACGGCAATAATTTAAAAAAAAATATTCGAGCCACCTTGTTGATCTAGTCGACAAATACCTTTTAAATGTTACCAAAGCGCGAGGTAGGCATTTCAATACATAAAATATATCGGAGAGTTCAATTGTTCCAAACAGAGTTTGAAATCCTTCAATAGATCAGTTATACAAATACACATAAAGAGCATAATATGAACCATGATATTACAACGGTACAGTTTTAAAAAACAGTTCGCGTAAAAAAAGCGAAGAATTCAATTTACTTTTCCAGCTTATTAAGACTGACCTGAGTAGCTAACGAATTAATCAAATGCACTCAAATATTTAGAATGCGTTCATACATTTTGATGACATGGAAAGGCAAACAAACACCATCCAAAAAGCTATATATATATATGGAGGCAAGCAAAATTTTCTTTCTCTACATTTATACAAAATATATA
>JAVFBZ010152403.1:0-17070 GCA_032466195.1 Katharina tunicata
ACCTTTATGTCATACACGTACCTTTATGTCATACACGTACCTTTATGTCATACACGTACCTTTATGTCATACACGTATCTTTATGTCATACACGTACCTTTATGTCATACACATACCTTTATGTCATACACATACGGTACCTTTATGTCAAACACGTACCTTTCTGTCATACACATATCTTTGTCATACACGTACCTTTATGCCAAACACGTACCTTTATGTCAAACACGTACCTTTATGTCATACACGTACCTTTATGTCATACACGTACCTTTATGTCATACACGTACCTTTATGTCATACACGTATCTTTATGTCATACACGTACCTTTATGTCATACACATACCTTTATGTCATACACATACGGTACCTTTATGTCAAACACGTACCTTTATGTCATACAAGTACCTTTATGTCATACACGTACCTTTATGTCATACACGTACCTGTATGTCATACACGTACCTTTATGTCATACAAGTACCTTTATGTCAAACACGTACCTTTATGTCATACACGTACCTGTATGTCATACACGTACCTTTATGTCATACACGTACCTTTATGTCATACACGTACCTTTATGTCATACACGTACCTTATGTCATACACGTACCTTTATGTCATACACGTACCTTTATGTCAAACACGTACCTTTATGTCAAACACGTACCTTTATGTCATACACCTACCTTTATGTCATACACGTACCTTTATGTCCTGTATGTCTTGTGCTATCTTGTCTGTTGCCCGTGTTGTTGAGTATGGTTTCCTTCATCCAGTGAGCTGGGACACAATCATATAACTGAAATAACTTCAAGTACAGCGTTAAATCATATTCAATATAAAGAAAACAAATCACCCATTGAGTTTACATGTCCTCAGATGAATAAAGTAAAGTTTGTGTGACGTGAAACTCCAATCATTGAAATTTACAAATTGTTTTTACAGGATATGTTACAAGATATGATGGTGATGCCAGAAGGACCACGATTTAGGGACAGACTGGGTCATGGGGAGGTTAAGTTTGAAGACGTCACAGAGAAACAGGCATCTGCTGTATGGATAAGTGCTGTAGGCCTTGTTTACAAGTTTATCTCCACCTCTGGGAAATCTCCTGTGTTGAAGGTGATAATATTTCTTTATGATCTAGTTACACAAGTTATACTCTTAACATCACAGCTTATTTTTGTTTTCTACCCAGTTGTATAACCATTTCTTTAGTAAAAGATTCGTTGAAATAAAATACATGTAGATGTTTTGTGCAGGGTGAGAGAAAAAACTCACATGTATAATATATTCTAATAACAATTCTAAAAACCATAGCAATTTGTAATGTGGCCAGAAAAATGGTGACGATCACGGTGATACAGTAGCCTAAACGGTGTTATTTTAAGCAGTTTATCACACCATGCACCAGCTATGCACCATCTTCATTTAAGTGAAAACTTTTGAGAGTGAACCGAGCAAATAAACAAATTTATGATTTAGGTGTTTTTCGTATTCCTTTTCAGAACAATGATTTTGTGAAATTTAGGCAAGAACTTGAAAAATATTACACTCTCTTCCACCCTGTATCCCTACTAGTCAATCAGGTTAGTTCATAACATTAATAAGTGTAATAGGTGTCAGTAATTTGTTAAGTTTGTTTTACTCTTTAAACTAAAATAGGTGTGTTTTCACTTGACCAGCGGGTGGTTGGGTGGGAGCTTCCTGTGACCTGGTGCTCTATGAGCTAAGAGGCATCAGGAAGCTGACTTTGTTGTGGTTCTTTCCTTCACCTTTTGGGCTGGTATGCCATCTTGTGAGTGAAATAACCTCAAGTACAATGTAAAACCAATCAATACATGGTATAAATGGATTTTTTTTTTAATACTGCAGTAGCTGCTAAAGTTAGAATAAGAAGGTTTAGTCAATTTTCTACTTGAAAACAAGGTTTCTGATTTTTAAAAAACCTCCTTAGAATTTAATCAATTTAATTATCTTTTGAATTTCTCAAAATAATGGATTTGTGATACTTCAAAAGTTATCAAAGATTTATAGATTTAATTATTTTTTTATCTGTGTTAATGCGTCGAGATTTCTGAATATTTGGTTTATAGATGAGAACGGAAATTGAAATTTTGAATAAATGATAATGCGCGGGTGGTTGGGTGAGAGCCTCCTATACCCTGGTGCTCTCTGAGCTAAGGGTATCAGGGAGCCGATTGGTTAAGGTCTAATATTTTTGTCTTGCAAATGTATTTTAACATGTTATATGTTGCCGCTGTCGCTTAAGCTGGTTTCCTTTGCCAATCGGGCTGGCATTATGATTTTAGTGAAGTAACCTTAAGAACGGTGTAGAACACCAATAATTCAATCAACATATGATGATCTTATTAAATTTGGTTTAATGTAAAAATATATTTTAAAAATAAACATTATATAAAAAGATGTATATATGTGAAATATCAATGCCCACACAATTCCATACTTGCAGATCCTCTCCCTAAGTTGTAGTGTTTCATCTTGGCTAAAGGGTTTACATTATACTTCCGAGTTGTTCAAAATGTAAGTTAGTTTGTTGTTATGTACTGTAACTTTGTGATTATGTACTGTAGGTTAATTATTTAGCATAGATTTTATTCATATAAAGGTTTCACTAAGCCTGCAATTCTTAGAAAGTAAGTTTACTGTAACTTGGAAGAGCGATCAACTCATGTGATCTCAATATTTCGACTCATTGTCATGCTCATGGGCATGATGTTATCATACCAATATCAGGAGTGATGATAGTAAAATGAAGAGCCAAACCATTGAGATCCAATACCTTTCCTCAGAGTTACTCTACTATTTATTGTACTGTGTTAAACTTTTGATGGAAGTAAAGGATTTCAAATGGACATGTGAGTGAAAATGCAGAGAAATAAATTTGAAATTAACAAAACAAAGTGAATTTATAGTCCTCTGTTTTCAGCTGGATTAAAGTGTGGTAAAACAATTGGCAAGATAACAATAAACACGAATCACAAAAGACAACTTATCCTTTAAAAATTTTGAACAGTATTTGTGTAACATTTCAGAGAACCTGGTATGAATTGGAGTAAGTTATGGGCAGACAACTCTTCCTACCAATCTTTACAAATACACTCCGTACAGATCATGTCACATTTCAAATCTCAGCTGAGTGGCTTTCTACAACACATAGATCAGGAGTAAGTACTTACGAAAGTATTGCAGCATGTTATTTTAATTTTGGAAATTCAAATTTTATAAGGACTACATGTGGAATAAAACAAAGATGAGCTACTGGTTATTTTAAATGTGTTTATTGGGCCTATGGTTAAATCTTTACAAAGTCTTTGGTTTGATACTACAGGCCTGTACTGTAATGTTTGTTGATATAAATTAAAACTTCTCCCTCTAAAATTTTCATGATAATCTATCATTTGCATTTGTCTTTGTTTTGCATTTTAATTTGAAACTATAACTCAAAATTAACTTCATTCTGTGCACAAACTGACAAAATCTATTGATGCGTACAATTTTAGACGAATACCCATAAATCTGTTCTCCTGAAATGAGTTTAGATAACAATGGAAACCCCCTGTTTCGCCCGTTCTTCCCAATAATCCCCTTTTTCAACTAAACAAATCCATAAAATAATGTTTTTATATAATAGTGGATGGCCTTTTATATAATAATTGGAACAAAGGTTATTTGCACCATTCTGACCACAACCTTGAAAAATTACTGTAAAATTTGATAAATGTTTGTTAACTCAACACAGTTTGATCAATAATTTTTCTTTACATATAGTTTATTTTCACCTGAGCACACCCTAACATCCGTCATTTCTGAGTTACCTGGCTGTGACCGGATCAACTTTCTAAGAGGATTTCTTACCTACAGTGGCCAGAACAATATTGTCTGGGTAAGACACATACTCTTTAATATACATATCCACTCAGCTAGACATGATATTGAATAAATAACTATGGGCAACTGAACAAGTCCGACATCTTTTCAATATACCTATATTTATGTATTAAGATACGTATACCTATATAAAATATATATACAATATTTATGAATGTGGAATAAGGAGTTTGTGATTGTTGAGTTGTAGGCATTTTCATATTTTGTTTGAAAACAAATAACACACCTGGACTTAATACTAAAAGAAATTGAACAAATATGTTAAAAAGTACATGGATCTGTTTTCGATGAAAATGTCAATTAAAAAAATACAAACTCCTCTGAGTACAGTATAAAATATCAAACAGTGTTCATCTTTTTTTTAATCACCAGGTCATCAGATGGAAAACTGAATCTAATCAGAGTTAAGATAAAAAAAATTACAGATTTTTATGGAGGTGTTTATTTAGTATGAAAGGTTACATCAATGGCAGATTTGCATTGATTTAGGTTTGTCTTAGACAGTTGGTCTTTGTTATTGAAGCTTAAATTTGTGAACATTTCTGGTGAACGCACTGAACGGACTGTTTTATACCTCAAACACCTTCTGGCTTACTGACAATTTTACATGTAGTTGATCAATTACATAGTACAGTTTCTGTATTCTTCTGATGATCCATGTAGATCACCTGATCGAGATCGATCTTTCTTATGTAGGAATACATTTGTTGAATTTTTAAAAAGCAAAACGAAAGAAAGTTGTGTTTTTTTTTAAATACTTGCTGGTAATTTCTTTACTTTTACTATTTAGACGTCCGGTATTCCTATTGAGAAAGACAGCTGTACGATGGAGGCTGTTACTTTATTGAGGAAAGTAATAGCAGAATGTGATCAAATCTCAGAGAATGTTGTGAAGGCGTTAGCCATAAGACAACAACAACTAGAGGCTAAACAGCTACGCTCCAGACAAAGAGATACCTTAAAGAGACTTATAATCAGGTAAATTTTACACTTTGATCTAGTATATGAAATTACATATGTATTGTGTGCTGCAGTGCATGATCATGCATCGAATAAAACAAAACTATTGTAAACTTTTGAAATGTTCAAATAAGTTATATTCTAATCCCAGTGGAGGCATGCATATCTTTCTTTCTCTACATTTAAAAATATATCAGTGTAAATATAAACAGTTTTAAAAAGAACTCAAACAGGTGAAACCTATCTTTTTTTTCTTTGCCATACCTTCAGACTTCTTTCCTTTGATTCAACATGCAGAGTAAATTTTGCACTACACATCATAAAGTTGTCAAAATGGAACAAATTGACCGAAATTACTCCGTTTAGCGAGCTAGGCTGTGTGAAGTATCATCATGAACATATCATTCTCCTACCCATAAATGTCTCCAACGGTAAATTCCACAGAGTTTTGTTTTCGTTATTTCCAGATTTGAGGTAGTATCTGTCAACAACATGTTTAAACTCTGGAATTTACCTTTGAAGACATTTATGGTTATGAGAATGATTGTTCAATAATGATACTTCGCAGCATACCCTAAATCCTCAACAAATTCGACCTTAAGAGCATAAGTTTAAAGTAATTTATTGAATTTATCAATGAGAATTTGTAACTAAAGCTTTTTATTTTCCGGTAGCTTTAAGTCTGAACTTTATAAAAATTTCAAGATTATTTTTCCACCCCTTCTAAGACTTTGCATAACATATAGTTTGTTAAGTGGTAAAGGGGTCGAATTTGTTGAGCAGTTAAAACTGAGTTTATCGCTCAACTTGTACCATTTTGGGGATTTTATGATGCATTTATAGTCAGGCTGCACAAAATCGCTCTGCAAATTGAATCTAAGGAAAGAAATCGGACGGTATGGCAAAGTCAAAAATGATAGTTATTACCTTTCATTGCTGTCATAGTTCTTTTGAAAAGAAATACATTGTAATATTGGGAAATTGATTTTGATGTTTAACATTTATACATAACAGAATAAAGTATGTGTACTTTGTGGTTGGTTGCAGTGTACCATGTATCAATGTTGGAGTAAAAGCTGTGATACTGTCCAGTCTCTCTCACCTCTTGATACCACATCATCCATTCACTATCAGGTTTGGAAAATTTTCTAAATTATTTGTTGAGATAATAGTTTGATGTGGTACAGACTACTGTACATGTTACTAAACCCTATCTTATTTTACCATTTTGTGCCGGTTGATAAAATTTCAATTTGACTCATAAAATGAATCAAAGTATTTCTCAATGATGATTTTTAGGTCATTTTGACTTAAAAAGAGAATATTCGAATATCTCTTCTTGATGCCTTTTCTCCCCTTTTCTCTCTCTCTCTCCAAGTGGTTGGTTTATTAGGTCACATGAAGTTTAACCACAAACAAATTTGGGAAAGTGGGTAATTTAATAATAATTTATTAACTTAATGTTTTTTGATTACTTATCAAATAACCCCTGATGCATGAGATTTGATAAGTTATTCTGACTGACAGTCTGCGGTGGCTTAAGTCTCAGATGCAGTATTGTCCTTTGGATGAAAAAATAAATATTAGGCTATCCAAAAATATTATGTGAAAACTTATGTGGACTACTTTGGCAATTGGGGCCCGCGCTGTGGCTCAGTGGTTAGCACGTCTGACTGCAGATCCTCCTTCGATGTACCGCACGGGCTTAAGTCTCCCAGTGTACCTGAGGTATATGAGGGAGTCACACGAGGTGACTTCGGCAATAGCGGGGGTGATTTTTACGAGGTTTCCTCCCGGCGCCGTATCGAGTAGAGCAGATTAAGAAGTGGAGAATCCGTTGTCATATAAATGAAATACCTTTAAGTACGACGTTAAACACCAATCAAACAAACAAAACTTTGGCAATTGCCTAACACATGGATTTTGGGACAAGCTTTTCTGGATAAAAACATGCATATTGCTTGACATATATTACACTCATTATTGAAAATCGTGATTGCGCAAGTTTAGTGCTCAGTGTAATATTTGATCTGTTTTAGGTTTCTGAAATCAATGTTGCAGTACTGTGAAAATATGCGGACTTACACAAGTTTGGATAAGAACAAATGGTCTGAAAGCATTGAATTGACCAAAACGTTCCTTCAAAAGTTGTGTGAGTTTCTGAGTTGAAAAGCCTGAAATATGAGCTACGGATGTACTGATGGCCCTTTTCAAGGAAAGTTGAAGAAACACAAGTAAGTTTAACTGCTGAATACTTGAGCCCTTCGGCTAAGAGCAGCATGTTTTCTGTTTGTATTATGCTGTACTTAGCTGTGTCGAAAAATATCTTTCCAACTTGCCCAACAGTGCTATTAAAACACTGAAAGTAACTTTTTAGGTTGTGTAAGTGTCTCTATTTCGTGTTGGATTACACCATTGTAATATAAGTGAAATACCCTTGAGTACAGCTTTAAGTGCCCATTAATAATTAAAAAACTATGTTGTAGGCCTGTTCAGTTTAGATTACATATTGGTCAATGTTTTAAACATCGTACTATCAACTTTGAAGTATTAAAGCATAATTTCTTTTAAAACAGTTTCCCTCCAAAAGTTTGCTAGGTTCACATCCACCAAAGCAATAATGTGCATCACTGTATTTTCACTGAGCCCTTTTTTTGGCGAAATAGTGAAAAAGTAACCCTGTTAATTTAGGAAACCGCTCGACTCTGTGCTCTATGTACTGTAAAGTAGAACAGGTTTTATTTCTTTCCAACAAAAATCAACAACATGTACTATCAAATTTCACAGACATATCTTTTTGCTTATCAATTAAATACAAATATACAGTCTGTACATGTACAGGAAACCAGCATTGGGAATTAAAAGTGTTTCAAGATTTCCTGTCAATCCAGCCCAGTCTATACCAGCCACAACAATGATGCCTTCCTGTTATACAGTAATTATAGTGCCCCGCTCTCATACATAGAAACTTCAGAAATCTCACGCTCTATATTCTACTTACTATTCCGGCTAAATCAAAAATGAAGATTAATATGATTTTCTCAGTTGTTTTTTTGCATTACAGCTTTTTTTTTAACTGTGGTATTACTGTTATTGTCCCTCATCAGTTGTCCTCAATATGACCATCCTGATCTGTTTCTGGTATATCTTCCAAGATTTCTTCATGGATTTTCATAACACTGTACACGGTTGTTACACATGAGATAACATGTGTTACAATTAATACACATGGTCCTGACCTCAAGGTCATACTTCTTTAATATATGTGTTTATTAATTTACAGTTTTCCAATAAAGTGACTACACATTTTATGGTTGTCTTAAGAGTTGCTGTCTACTGTTAGAATACAGCGCCGTCATATAAGTGACATACCCTTGAGAACTGCGTTAAACACCAATCAATCAATGAATCATTTACAGTTTTCTAATACGGAATATTTTTTTTCGATTTCTATAATACTTAAGATAATAGCATTTATCATAAGGGTGTGTCTTGACCATCACTCCAAAAAAACTGATCCTAAGATGAAGGTGCCGGTAGTACAGCTTCAATGTGTTTATATATTTGTTAATGCATATGTGACTGTTATGGGTTTCTTATTATACGCTATATGATTATGACGAAAAACATAATTTAATGAGGGTGTTCCAACCAACACTCAGGGTCGTGCCCCCAAAGGTTTACATACTTCTTCAAAGTGTAAATACCCTAATTCTTCAACCATTTCACCCCCTATGAGTGTGATTAGTTGAATAGGTAACATGAAATTAGATCAAAAGCAAATTTGGAAAAGGGCGTTATCCAATTATAAACCCTTGCCTGAGATTTAACAAGTTAGACTGACTGAAAGTCTTATTGTTGTAAAATTCTCAGGGGGGTGAAAATGTTGAAAAAAAGGCGGAACATCTGTTATTATTTTTTTTGCATGTGAGGATCTTTTGTTGTGGTTTCTATTTACCATTATGAAAAATGGTCGTTATTAATGCTATTATAATTTGGAATCAGAAGTAACCTTGAATTATACAACTGAGGATCATCATTGCAAACAAGCGATCGTATCGAAATTAAAATATGCTTGTAATGCTGGTCACGGTTTAGGTCTGTGTTGTAGGGTCTTTTTTTTACCTCATTACAAGCAAGAGTTCAGCGTTTATAGTTGCAAAGATAGGCATCAACGTAAAAACTGTTGTTTTGAATTTTGGGAAGAAACGTTTAAAATTAAATCAGGCTGGTTATGTATTAGGATGCTAAAAAATAACTCCGACCCAATGTAAAGTTTTATTTAATTAGATTAAAGATGCTTATAAACTAATGCAATAAACTTTCAGACATAAATGTATTTTTTTTTTCTGCAAGCCTGGACTGTTTTATCCTGGCCTGGTTAGGACGTTTTTATCAAATTAGCTGATGCTAGTTATAACAATGAAATCCTTAGCTGGCTTTCAGAAGCTTTAGATTCATGAAACGTTTTGTCATGCTCTTCCTCATTAAAAATCGATGCTAAATATCTTATGACAATATCTTTGATAACAGTATATATATTCTGTTTGAAATGACAATTAAATAGACAAGTAAACAAATCAAATACATATATTTTGTGTCGTTTAGAAAGTGGCCGTTAACACTATTTTCCCGCAAGGGTCTCAGTCTGCTAAATTTTCTGAACTAGAATCTGTTCAGTTTCAGAAAGTGTTATCTAACAAAAACGAAAATACTAAAATACATATAGATAAAAATACAAATAAATAAAGAAACAAATAAATTAAAAAATACTTTTCAATGTACAAAATATGCATTTCCATTAAAAGTTAGATAAAGTTTATTTTTGAAAGTATAAATTGAAATTATAAGAATCAAATCTCTTTATGCCTTTTAAATATGTTTCGAAAATAGTTCATTTAGGTGGCAGTGTTATCAGACTTAAAAAAGTCAGTTTTTATTAAATTAAACTAGATTTATACCAACATTTGATTATAATACCTATAGAAGCTCTGCTTGTTTATTTATGGTCTGACAAGTATTCAAGTTACATTACAGTGTTATCAGTAAAAGAAAGAGCATTTTATTAAATTAAACTAAATTAACATTAACGTTTATTTCTATAAATTATTAGAATTACACATGAAAGCCCTGTTTATTTTTTATACCACAACAAGTATTTAATTACATTATGGTGTTATCCAGGTTATTCTATGTCAAACACATGTGCTAGTCATTAAAGTGTTTTATCAGAACACAAGATCTTAGACTCATGCTTGCTTACCAAATATCTGGACTAATTCGCTTTGACAAAGACATGCTGTTCTTGCAAGTGACTATGAGTAAACTATTTGTTATCCAAATTAACTTGGCAGGCGTAAATCCACAATTTACGTTCCGAAGTGACGCCACTAATTATGTCAGCCCCTCTCATTGGGCGTAATTGGTTTGAATAATCTTCGAAAGCCAGCTTGGTGCAAGTTGAAATACTAGACGTGAGGAGGCAAAAAAGGGCTCAAATTATACAAAAGACTAACTTAAGTCTTGTAATACTATCTTATTTTGTGACATGTTCCTTTAAAAAGAAGAAAATATTAGATACACACGTATGCAGACAAATTTTGAACCACTGAAGTATGACTTGGTAAGAGCCTGAGTGTATTCTGCAGGTACATGTACATGTAGATAAGGCTGTCCAATTTACATTTTACCTATCTATAAAGCTATATGTATAAACACCAGCATAACATGATTTAAATGATTTGCTTTAATTTTTTAGTCCTATTTAATACTGTTTGAACATTAATTGTAAGTAGCAAGAGAAAAACATTATTTCATTAAAGTAAATTAATGCTTAGGGTGTTACTTGTTAGTAGCGGAAATGAACCCATATTGAGACTGGGAGGGTAAGTGTAATTTAAGTACTCTCTCTAGACCTCTACCATTGTGTTCCAATTTATAATTTCCTGGGCTGGTAGACTTTCTTGATTAGACCAGCAAGGCACAGTATTTCCGTCTGAATCAGACTTTGTTTTCAATCTAAATATATCAGACATTCTCTGAAGTTTTCTAAAGAGTTGGTGTTTAGGGCATCCTGATGGTTCACAATGGTCAATGATTTACAGATGTTCCCAGTGCTGACCTAAGGCCTCTGGCATCAGACAAGGGCACCTGCTGGCTCCAATACACTTTGTGCACTCAGACTTTCAACCTGTTACTGTATATTTGTGAAATAAACTATTTTACTCACCCTGTTAGCTGAAACAGAGACCTGCCATTGTTATGTGTATAATGATGACTGACATGCTTCTGTCTAGGAATTTCCCTGTACAATAGACAATAGAAATCAATTGGAATTGATATTTAACACCCTTGCACTCTTTCTCTTACTAAGAACGTGTTCTTCAGATTTTGCCTAGCCAATCCATTGTTGTAAATCTCACTGCTATTGATTGACGTTGATTGGGTCATCCAGGAAGGTTGCCCTCAGAATATTAAATACAAATATATTTCCTAATGGGATTTCAATGTGAAAGTAAGGGAATCATATCACCTATTGCTTTCTGGTGTTTATACTTGTTATATTTGATATGTAAAAAAAAAAAAAAAATGGAGAGCTTAATAACTGAAATATTGAGCCTCTGTGATTTGTTTCGGTTCACTAGTTTTTGAGCTTCAAATCTTTGGTATAGCTTACATGGTATTTCATGGAAATCAGCAAAGAATTATGAAAGATTTATTTATAAACACTAAACAGTTTGTGGGATGTTCTGAACTTTAGTGTTCTTATTTTATTTTTCTCTAAAACCAAACTGTTTACATTGGATCAGTTTCGCTGGGATATCTCTGGCATTTTCATTTTCGTGACTTTGAGACAATTGCTTGCATAGTATTTGGTCGTTAGCTGTTTTCTTTCTTGTTTTTCTTTCTTTGCTGTGTTTTCTTTGTAGGTTTTTTATCTGCATGTGTTGTAAGTCATGCCAGCTGTCCAAACAGTTCTAATGGTGTAAGTGTTTATATAACTGTTTAATATACACCATATCCTAGATCTTCTGTGATGTAGTCTTCTAATATTAGACCCAGAAAAAGTCCTGATTCATAAGATATGCAGCGCAAATGTTTTGCAACGATTGGGGGTCCTGGGGTGGGTTGACATACCAGTAGCCCTTTTTCTTTCTATTTGCCAAACCTATCAGATTAGCCACTGGTTGCCCGGTGTCCTTATTCCCCTTAGGAAACAGAAAGAAGACCCTGTCAATCATATGAGTGAAATAAACTTAAGTGTTAAACACCACAAGAAACAGATACAATTAAGAAATAATCACTGTAGAATTACTTTGATTCGATCCCTCAGAATTTTTATTTATTTATATGATTTGTGTTTAACTCAAGAGTACTTCCCCTATATGGCGACTTTGCGTTTCCGGTGTATGGTGCAAAACTGTGAAGAAACCTTGTTAAAACCACCTTGCGAACTCCGCGGCTCAAAAAACTGATATACCTAAGAATAATAGAATAATAATTAAGTATTTGTCTTATATTTTGACATTCAAACTGTAAAGTTTTATTTATCGTAATTGGTGATTTAATCTTTTGTATTGTTCAAATAGCATTAAACAGAATAATCTGGTAAACAGCATCAAATGTAATGTTCTATTTTGTTACCAAAATTAAGATATATTAATGGGCGTTGTCGTTGTATATCTGGCGGGTGAGTGGGTGAGCTTTCTGTGCCATGGTGCTCTCTGACCCAATTAGGGGCATCAAGGAGCCAGTGTCCTTTAGGGTGGTTTCCTTTACAGATTGGGCTGGCATGCCTTCATTTGAGTGGAATTAAAATAAGTACAGCATAAAACCCCAAATAAACTATAATATGTCTGTGGTAATGCTACCCAGTTTGTGTAAAATGAAAGTAAGTATGTAAATGAGGAACTGGATACAATGCAGTCTGTGTCTACTTGAATTTGGTGCTAAAGAAACAAAAAGGGTTTTCCAGCTGCCTGATTAAGTACCACTTTGTCAGAACAGGCTGTGAAGTTGAGAATGTCTCCAGATAAAGCATTAGCATAACAGTTCTGAATTTTAGGAGATATTAATGGGAACAACTGTTGTCAGGGGACATCAAATCCATTGCTTTGACTGATAATGAAGAATTAGTAATAGCTGACTGTTGTATTTGTAATCTCAACTATACCTTATAATTATATAGGTTCGGGTTTACTTAAATAAAAAAAATAAAAAAATATTGACCTCCATGGCTTGACTATACCAACAATTGATCTGAAAATTCTCTGATTTGTTGGACTGATATAGTATGACATGTTGCCTTTATGTGTGATAAAACTCTAATATTCTCTAGGAGACATCATATGAGTGAAATTATCTCAAGTACAGCTGGCGGTTGGGTGAGAGTCTCTTGTGCCCAGTTGCTCTCTGACAGCGGTTTCCTCCACCCCTTGGGCTGGCATACTTTCATATGAGTGAAATAACCTTAACTACGGCATAAAACCCCAATCAAGCAAACAAACCTTGTGTGCCTACTACAAATCTTAAAACCAGTAGTTTCACTGATCAGTTTAGAGTTCGATAGAATAATAGATTGATATACCTATGTGTTTAACCGATGATGGCATATCGTTCAAGAACATTTATTCTTCCTAAAATAATCATCGTTAAAAGGGCATGTCTTTGCTTACTGCAATTTGTGCAAATTATGTATTCTTACTTCTCAATTTATTCGCCTATACATTTTAAATTTTAAAGGAATCATTTTTGCCTGCCTAAGAACTTTTTTGGGATAGTAATTCAGATGTAAACACTACATGTCTTTTAACTCGGAATCAAAGGCTTTCTGTGTGAACTTCATTTCTGGCAGTCTTTGGTGGCTATGATAACACCTTGGTTATAAGGGAATCGGTTATGAAGAAATGGCAGTCAGCATCTCTGCATGATACAGTATCAGTTAACACTTACAGCTCTACAGTTTATGTAGCTCACACTTTATTTTTAAGAAAAAACTTGGAAATCTTTCTGCCAGCCTAGTGTAACATCTCATCCACACTTCAAATTAAATTTATTTCCAGGTGTTGTAAGTGTGCTGAGAATGATAGATTAAATCTGTTGTAAATTTTCAAAAAATTCTGGTGTTTTTGTTTTAATATTTTTTTCGTCATGTTTAAGTTCTGCAATAAATCTATAGCTTTGAACCAAACTTTCTGTCAGAACATCGTTTCTTACAGACTATGGTGTTAATGTTAAGACCATTTATGTGAAAGATTTGGTTATAAAGAAGCAGCAGTTGCCGATAAAGTTTGAATGTAGACTTCTGACATTTGTATCATCTCCCAGTTTCAAATTGAATTTCTTTTGAAGTGCCTATGGTGCAAATTAATTATTATGGATTAAATCTGCTGTAATATTTAAAAAAAATCCAATTTTTTTTAGTTTCTTCATATTTTTATGTCTCAAATAGATTTGTTAGTCAACATGGTTGTTGTAAATATCCATTTTAATAAAAAAATTATGGACTCGACTCTTGTTGTTAAACATTGATGGTTAATGACTTTAAAAGACATTGTGCTTGTATTAACTGATTCAAGGAATTTAAAAATAATACTATTTATATATTCTACTCGTTTTTATTTACTGGTTGAAAGATTTAGTGTATTTAGTGTAGGGGGTTATAGGGCTAACTAGTGACAGACATACCCAGGCTAGGGTGTGATAGTACAGGATGGAGAGAGGGAGATAGGAAGCCTGTCTGACTGATTGGATCAAGATAACAGCTTCCAAGAGAAAGTCTTTATGCTACTGGAATTAGGGGAATTTTTATCAATCGTGTGTACAGGAGGAGCTGGCTATCTCTTGACTTGACTTCCTCTCACACTGCTGCACATATGAACATAGCACCAAACAAAGACGTGTTTGTTTGGGTGGGAGCCTCCTGTGCCCTGGTGCTTTTTAGCTAAGGGGCATCAGGCAGCCTTTTTGTTGTGGTGTCCTGTTTTTTGTCCTGTAAATGTATTGTGGTGTCTTCTATTTGCTGTCTTTGCCAAGAGAGCTTAGGCTGTCCACCCCCCCTCACCCCCCATATTGGTTTGTCATGCTTTCATATGAGTGAAATAACCTTAAGTATGGCGTAAAACCCCAATCAATCAACCCAAACACAAAACCTGCTTAAGGGTAAACTTGCCAGAACTTATCCAACTTACAGCAAAGTTTGTTCTTCATTTATATAAACTTAATATGACATAACTATAAATTATTTAATAACTCGTTGATAAACATGAATTTGACAAGAAAATCATGACAATATCTTCATTAATGTGCAACAAGTTTGTTAATCAACTGACAGAAATAAAACAAAAAAGACAATTGCAAATTATGGTCACGGGTAAGACTGACTATGTTCTTTCTTGTTAACTGATTGTTTTTTAGCTGAACTTCTAGATCACCACAAATCTTTTATTATGGTCACTTTCTTTTCTTATGTTTTCTAGGCTCTCTGGCTAAGGGCAGCATGTTACGAGATTAAATTCATAATGTCATACTAAGCATTGGAGGAACATTATCTTTCCAACAGCAAATACACTAAAGTGACTTCACACTTTTTGGTTGTGTTAAGAGTTGCTGTTGCTGTTTACTGTTGGAATACAGCGCAGTCATATAAATGAAATACCCTTGAGCACGGCGTTAAACACCAATCATTCAATCAATCAATCAATATATTTTCTAGTGTAAAACGTACGCAAGTTTACTTACTGTAGATATAAGTTGCTATGGCTATTTTGAATTGGTTTACTTCACACCCTAACATTCTAAACGAAAAGCCTTGATTGGTCTGGAAATTCATGACCAAACCGTATTTCTCCAACTCTGCACGTCTCCAGCAGCTTTTAGCCATCTAAATATTTTCTTGGCTTTGGTTTTGAATCTCAAAGTGCGGATGAAGTTACCGGTACATTCAGGTCTAGTGTAATAGATTTCTATCATCTCCTTTTATCCTGGCAGATGAGCTTTCCAAAAACAGGAAATTCTGACTAATTTTCTATCAACTACTCTCTTTCTTGGAGAAAGTTCAGTACAAGGCCAGTAATTTTAACAATCACAGCTATAGGCCTGCCTAGCTGACAGCTTCACTACTACATCACAGACTCCAAGCTGCCAGTATATTTAGTCCATCTGCTGTTATAAGAAGACCAGCTTCCACACTAAGTGTACAGATATTTAGACAAAATGTGGACAGATTTGATGTGAAAAGTTTGCTCCAATGTTTTTGGAAATTTAAATGAGAAGCTTTGTGTAGATGAAGCTGTATTCTTTCATGTTCCTGTGGTTAAGAGATATAAAAAGTACATGTACTTCTGGTAAATGACAATGCAGCTGTTCGGGCTCTAGTATTAACTTTCATTACTAACTGAATTTGGTAAGTAGGTTATTGCTTTACGCTTGAGTGAAATATGCAGTATTGTACTTATGCTTTATACTTTCTCTGCTGAAATGCTAAAACATTGACAACAGCTATTTGTATTACATGGCAGTTGTTTATAATACTTTTTTTTAATTAAACTCTGATGTCTTCATTCAAGCAATCAATTGACATTAATAAATATGAGCTGAAATAGTAATGACGTTGAAATAGATTTGCTACATGTATTTGCTTTTGTGATTTCTGAGTCCTCCATTAATTTCCTGATTTTGAACTAAACTATAATTATGGTGTAGCCTAAACATAAAAAACAATGTCCTTGGCTGTTACCAAATTGTAAAATTACCCTTCCAAACCCATATGCTACATGAAGATCAATCCCTTCTCTGAAGTTCCTGTGGTTATCTTTAACACTTTGCCATATCAGATTAGAAGAAGTCCACCTTGAAAGGGACTGAAAAACAGGTGTCTGCTGTACTATGAATAACATACAATATCTTTTAGCATGTGAAATATTGCTATCTTGTTTTGACATAAATTTGTGTTTCAAGGCACCAAAGAAAAACAAAACAAAAGGTGAAAATAATATTGTATATTTTTGTATGCATGTATCTAGTGTTGTTGTTCAAGAACCGATGATGTTGACATGAGATGTTTAAAGGTTTAATGATATGTACTCCAGAAACATCTGTTAGACATGTTTTCATCAGTTTGTCAAACTATACTGTTGAATATTTAGGGGGGGGGGGGGGGGGGGGAAGTGTCCCAACACAGTGTAGTAGTG
>JAVFBZ010152403.1:17080-67182 GCA_032466195.1 Katharina tunicata
CCCCCCCCCAAGTGGCCCATCACAGTATAGGAGTGAAGAAGTCTTTTTTTATACAATCAAATTTTATTATTTTGGTATATTAAGTTACTTAGTTACAACAGTGTAACTTCTTTTCAGTCAAAACGTGCTGATTTGGCATATTAAGTTACAGGTGTATAGATTTTAAACCTTCTGTCAACTCTGCTATGTTAGTGGGGTTTAGAAGTGCATGGGATTTCCAAGGCAATGGTGTGTTTTAGATGAAAATAAATATCACACTGGTGTAGATAGTTAATATCATGGATTATCTATGACCTATGATTTGAACATTTTCTTAATAATTTTGACAAAGGTTAAATTTTGCATATTTTGTCAAGTCCAGATTGGAATATTAATCCATCCAAAATCATTCTTAGTTAACCTACACATATGGCACAGGATGTCCTTTATAATATCAAAAACAGCTATTTTGTTTTGACATGAGTTTGTATTTCAAGGCATTAAAGAAAAACAAAACAAAAAGTGAAAGAAATATTGTATATTTTTGTTGTTGAGGTATCTTTGTTTTTTGTGTTCAAGAGCTGTATATGTTGACATTAGATGTTTATGGGTTTAATGATATGTACTCCAGAAACATCTGTGTGGCTTGTTTTCATCAGTTTGTCAAAGAATACAATATCTCTCTGCACTTCATTTATCACTCACACACCTGTAGGTTCTTATATTAAGAAACTTTAATTATTTATCATTTTGGATAAAAATAGGCTTGTTGCATCAAAACACAATACTGGTACTTCATCTGGTTAACCAACATACCAGGTGCATTTCATACAATGCAGTGAAGTGAATAAGTATTGATGGCAGGAAAGTCAATTGTCCGTTTTTTGTCTTTTTAGTGAGTTATATTGAGTTGAATTGTGTGTATTGAGTTACAGGTGTGGATGCGTGCCATCTGTTATCTCTGCTATCTATATCCCAGAGACTCAGGAGTGGCCCTCAGATCTCAGTGTGCTTTTAATGAGTTTTTGTTTCAATTTTCCACCAAACTGTGGCAATAAAAATGTGTCTTGTAAGTTATGTACATGTATGTATTATTTATTTATTGGTGTTTAACGCCATGCTTAAGCACTTTACTTAAATGATGGTGTTGTATTCCAACAGTATAGGTAGGCAGTGACTGTAACACAATCAAATAATATGAAGTCACTTCAAGTATTACATGTAGCTCTGGTGGAAATATAATGTTCCTGTAGTGCTATAAGTATAGTTGATTGGAATATTGGAATAAAGAAATTGTCCTGTCTGGAGGGGGGGAAAAAACACATTAAAAAAATTGCAAGAAAAACAGTAGGGACAATTTTAATTTCCTAATTAGATTCAATAGTCAGAATGCAAAAAAATTGAATTTTTTTCTATCTGGGTTCTGTTTTATTTTATATTTCAAAACCTGTATTTGGTTGGAGTTTCCATTGCCACAGCGATTTCTGAGTCTAGCGGCAAAATAAAGTGGATTAGTTTTTGTGTCTTACTCTGCAATTTTATCATATTTTATTGAATCAAGTCGTAGCTGTGTGCTGTGCTTATCCTGTCATTGTTTGCTCAATTAGAATAAGGATGCTGGTGGCTCCCTGTTTCCGATGGGCTAGCACACTGTTTAGCAGTGAAATAGTACAGGGTATATGGCTAAATAAACATAAAGAATTAACTTCACTCTGTATTTCAGACTTGTTAAGACTTGGATGAAAACTTAAAAAGCAATTATTTGAGTCTTTCATAATTCTGATCAGTTGAAATTGTGACAACAGGTTAATCCTAAAATGAGAATTATAATGCAAAATATGGATATTGAAAATCTGCCTAAATGAAACAATTTGTATTTTAGTTCACTTAGGCTGTCTGTTTTGCATATTTAATCACATTTACCATATATACAGCCACATAACAATTAAGTATTAAAAAACAGATATAGCCAAATTTTTGACATAAATAGAACTCCCACTATCCTGATCACTTCAAATGGATCAAACTATAATTTTCCACGAATCGTGACACAAGTTGATTTGTCTAGTCGACTATAACAGCAAGAATATCATTTAAAAAAATTTTGTTTATCTTGGAAAGATCTTCAATTTCTTATACTTCAGTATTTTCAACAGGTGTCTGGTAGGTCTTGGATGAAAGTTTGGACTGATTAATTGCTAGAGCAATTACTTTAATCTTGGTAATTCCATTAAGTTAACATTTTTATCCACATGGTTGGGCTTGTTCCAATACAGATATAACTTGATAAATAGGGAAATATCCTAATAAAGTCTTCTGGATTTTTTGACACAGAAAGTTATTACATTAAAACATAAATATCATGTTTTCGTCAGTTAGTCATATTTTAATTTACTTTTAGTGCCAAGTTTATTTATCATTCTAGAAAATTGAATCCCATGGTTTAGATAAACGATCACAAACAGTATTTATTTAGTTTTACAACCTAAATTATTTAGGGATTTATAGAATTCTAAGAAATAATCACAGATATATAGACGGAATGTTAAGAGACGGTGAGTCTGGCAGTTTATTAAGTTACGCGTCTTCTACGTGACATTTTGAACACTGATCAAGTTTAATCAATACAGCGACACAGAATGAATACCATTTGAGAATTGGAAATGTCGTCAAATTGCCTGAAGAAATTTTGGTTGGGCTGAATTGGCATTATTGATTAAATTTGGATCAATTTTTATAAAAGCAGTTATTTGGGTTTATAGTTCACAGTAAACTAAGGACAATAAGTGTTATTAAAGTATTAGTCCATACATTATTAAATCAATCAATCCTTCAGTCAATCAACCATTCCCAGTCCGATCTCGGGTCCAATATTGACAGATCAAATTAGAACCAATTTGACTATAGGTAAATGAATGCCTGGCTGGTGTCAGAGGTGAACTCATTGAATCGTACTCTGTCTGGGCTATTTGTACTTTATATTTAACACTGTATCTTTAAGGCAAGTGTATCATATAATAACAATATAATATCTTTATATGTGTATTACCAATTGAAATACAAAGACAAATTGTAATATTTTTGAAAAAGCTGAAATATGGCTTTTGTTATACAACAGACTGAGAGTTGTATAGAATTTTTCAAACGACTGTAATAGCAATGAATGTTTTAGAATCCAAGGCTATTGAGAAACATCGCAGAACCATATGTTATATAACTACCGGTTATTAAAGAAGTAAGATGTGACAGAAATTGTAAATTTCTAAAAGTTAATATGTTAAACTATTTTCAGGCCATGAAGAACAGTTATTTAGATTATCTAAGAAATTTGTTCTGGTGTGATATCATGTATAGCCTTGCTGATCCATCTTCAGTGTACTTCTTCTTAGTTACAAGATCAAGCACATTTATCTACCTAAAACTCCGATTACACTTTACCGCGATCAGGCAAGGCACTTGAATTGTGCTGAAAAATTATCCAAACTTGAATAACACACTGGAAGAGCATGGGAAAACTGTGCAAAATTGCCCTTTTTTTGGAGCAAATCTTAGTACGAGATTTTATTGTAACTTAGATCTTAGTATGACCCATTGCTTTCCTACTTTTTCAGTACATTTGCAAAATGTTTTCTTCGTGGACTCATCTATGGACTACCCGGTATATATAGAGTCAGTCCTGTGTGCTCCAGTCATCTGTCTGTTTTCGGCACCTGATTAATCTTACTGAGTGTTATCCCCAAAAAAAGATAGGAAATGAAAATTCTGTTAATTGTCTTTCTAAAGGACACACACACATAAATATATTTCATTGTTATCAGATTTTGAAGCTGTGTCATCAACTTATCAGGGGGTAGTTAATGTGTGCTATCCAGACTCCTGTTAGATAAGGTTCAATTCTTTAAGGCTGATTACCAGTTTACTGAGGCTTACCTAAACTGTGCTTGGAGGCTCTACTCTTCTCTACCTTTGTGATTCGGCTTATCCACTTATGGTTATCTGATCCAGTTAGCTAACCTTCAATTTTGTGAAAGGCTGGAGTCTAGGTCGCTGGAATTTACTGCTGGGGATTCGTTGTGCACCGAATCGCCTGACTATTAAAGGGTTGTGAGTTTAATTTCCTAAAGTGTCTCATATTAGAATCTGTTCAATCTAAGTGTTCTTGTACTTTACTTATTAAAATTTATAATGTCTATTGCTTGCTTAAAAATATGCATAAAGATAGATTAGTGCCCATTGCTTATTTAACTAGATACTTTTAAGGAAAATTCTGAAGTTTATACTATTCCTATTTACGCAAAATGTTACCTATTCATGTAAACCATTTTGGCACAAGATTTCTGCTAGGTTAAGTAGGTTTGATCTTTTTTTCTTTGCTTTTTCAGAACTTGGCATTTTTCATGTTTGTAAATTGGAATATCAGGTTATGCTTTATCTAGAATACGTAGTTTACCACTTTATTTTACAAGACACCATGCAATGGTTGTTTAACAGAGTGAAGTTTACAAATTCTGTACACAGACCAGGATGTGAATGGTACAGATGTAAACACAGACATCTGGTAATATTATAGCAGTGTAACTGGAGAAATAGTGGGTCATGCTAGAACTGCCCACTGAATTCCTGACTTAAAAACCAAAGACAAACTCCTGAAATCTAAACTCTTTTCTTAGCAATTTGTCCACTGGGAGGAGATAGAGCCGGAAATCCAATCTCCTTGGTTACAGATTTACAAACAGTTCTAACACAAGAACCATCGGGGAAATAGGATGTTTATCGACTTCCAAGAACAAAAATAGTACTCTAGACCACCCCATTATACTATGGTACATTGTACTAATTTCTACAGATAACTTATTTTATGTTTTAATATTTTGTTATACTGGCTTACACTATTGTTCCAATAGTTTTTATTCACAACTTTTTTCTCAATCAGTTTTGCAAACATCAATGTGGAGGAAAGGAAGAACAACTTGCCCCAGTTTTGGTTTATTTTTACATGTTTTTTTTTCAGAGACTTCATAAAGTTTTGATTGTAGTTGCTTGAGTTGCTGTCTACTGTTGGAATACAGCGCTGTCATATAAGTGATATATCAATCAATCAATCATTCAGTTATAGTTGCAGTTATATTTTGCTAAGGCATTGCCAGTGTCCACAAGATGATGTGAGACACAAGTTTGCAAGGGTTGGGTTAGACTAACTACGAAAGGAAGATTTCTATCTAATCTCATAGCATAAACAGACTTTTACATAGGCTATTAATGTCATGTCAATATTAGATGAGTAATTAGATTGTCACAGTGGGCGTTGGGTTAACTCAATGAAGTAGCACATTTGCAATATTGTCTCATTCACTTACAAGGAGACAGATAATATACATGATCATGCATTGTACTGAAATAACTGAAATCTATTTAGACATTTAAGTTACCCTTGAGCCCTTTGGCTAAGGACAGTAGGTTTCCAGATAATATTCATGCTGTCGTATTAGCACTGGAGGAACATTATCTTTCCAACGGCAAACACACTATAGTGTCTACACAATTTATGGGTGTGTTAAGAGTCGCTGTCTACTGTTGGAATACAGCGCTGGCTTTTAAGTGAAAGCTCTACCTTTGAGCACAGCGTTAAACACCAATCAATCAATCAATCAATCAACCAAGTTACCATTGACTAAAACAAGAAAGTAGATGACGGCATTGATTTGAATATTTCTATACAACAGAAGTGAAATCTTTTACGGCGTCACAATCTGGTAATAAATATTAATTGTAATATTTTTGTTGTATTTCCAGAGAATTACATACATGTATAGCTAAGAAGCTTCTCTCTTGTATACAGTAAAAAGCTTAAGAAAATGTAGAACCAGATAGCACATTATTTAACCACAATGGTTTCAAAGGAACAAAAAGGTACAAAGTATTCCACAATAGAAAGAAACAGTTTCAATAAGATTCAGTGCTAATCATTTTTCTTCATATAATATTGTATATTTATTATTTATATATGATGAAATATAAGGATTTATATCACCGATAAAAGTGATATTTCACTGCGGTGTAATAACACTTTTGTTTTTACATTTTGTTATTACTTTTCGAAAGGTATTGTGTCAACAGCTTTCGTTACTATTTTGGCTATGCAGAAAGACGCACTTCATTTCAGCATGCAACAAAGTGATGATGTCATTTGACGTCACAAATTACTCCATGTTTCGAATAACATCATGGTGGTCCAAATACGTCTGGTTAGAAATTTTCTATGAACGTTAGGTTAAATGAGATGTTTCATGCTTTTTTTGTCGATATAAATAATAAAAAGAATATTACACATAGAAGTTAGTACATGTATATACCATCATATTGCTTAAGTGAATGCGGAATCGAGGTTATAATTATCATTTCCACCACTCACTCAAGCAATATTAATGGTATTCAAACTTCACTTTGTGATATCCTGTTTATACCTGATCTCTCTGCAAAGTCAATTACATATATTATACTTTCTTTATTAATTTCAATAGAAAATGATGTATCTTCCCTAAGAAGAAGGTGTGAAACACAATCAGCAAAATATCGATCGTCGTTAGATTGATGAGCCTAGGACTCAACAGGGTGCCGGGTGACCAAAGCGAGCCAAAGACTGTGCTGAGCAGCAAAATTTATACTCATTTTAATTATGTTGTATTGTGAAGCTGGCAACGAAGTTCACTTAGAACCAATCTCATTCCAGGAAGATCAATGGAACTACGACAGTTAAAATGTTAATAATGTGGATTGGATGTAGTTAAATATATTCAAAACTTTCACTTTGGTTAATGCAGAGTGGTTAATCAATCCAGTCCCTTATAGTTTGTGGGAATAGGATACTTTCCTTGTAGTGATTTGTTGTATAATAACAAGCACATCAATGTAGATCTGCTATTCCTTAATCTACTTTTCCGTGGCATTCAAACCCATTGCTTGGATCCAATGGAAAATCCCAAGAGAATTTAAGGCAAAATCTTGGCTATTTAAAAGATATAAAGGAATAAAGAATGTGGTAAATATATTTCTCCAGTGATAACGTGTAAGACCACATGGCCCTTCAAAGCACCATGGAGAGATGAGAATCACATAAACTGTTAACTAACACATCCAGATACGTGTCAGTTTAAATGTTAGAGCAGGATTCCTTGTACCTGTTTCTTGAGATAAAATCATGTAGGTTAGAATTACTGTAAATTGCCAAAAAGTTTAACTAGTGTTTTAGTCAAAATAAGATAAACTAGTTACTTTGAATTTAAATTCCGTGGTAACTTTTGAGAAGTTTGCTATTAAATTGTATTGTTTAAAAATTGTTGTTTGAGGAAAAGCATCAAAGATTATCACTACTAGACTTTTAAATGTAAAACCCCAATCAAAATAAACAATTTAATTAACTGATACACATTGCTGATAAGCCCTCATTGTAGTTCAGAATTATCACATGGTCTTTACTCCTTGACTAGACCCTTGAATACCTTGTATATTAAGTCACATGATACAAGTGATAAGTACTTCTAAATTAAGCAGAATCATACAATTGACAGTGTTCACAAACTATGAATTTAAGTCCAAAAAAGCATTGGATTGTCTACTGAAAAGTCGCGGTAATGATTTTTACATATAGAAAGTGTTTCCATTTGTACAGACGCAGACACGGATACGACAATCTTTGACCAGATCATGTATTGATAGGTACGTATTTCGTATGTGAATACAAATACACTTCCAGTCTCGATTCCGCAACTGCATGAGTGTCCGTACTAATGGAAACTATAAGAAGACATTTTTTCAAAATTATGGTGAAGTGATAAATCTTTGGGGAAATTAAAAGTTGAGCACCATCTGTGATGAAAAACAAACCATCTCAACATGGCTGCCAACTAGTTAACCCCAAATGAATTTTGATCTGATAAAAAAAAGCTGAAGGAAGTGTGGCAAATTAGAACTTCTCCCTTCATACCAGATAGTATCTCAGTAGCAGTCTGGCTTGGTAAGTCAGCCAATTATTTTAACAGATTTATTAAACTGTAAAATTCTCCAGAAGAAATATCAGATAATTAGGTAGGTTATTTTGATGATGCACAACTACAGCAAGCAGACTGTTCAAACTGTGCACTTAAATTAAACTAAAAGTGCAAGTAAATTTATAATATAGCATTTTTTGTTGTTGAGTTTTTACAGTTTTTACCATAGTTATCTCAGCAGAAGAAATCCAAGCTGTTAAATTCATTAATACATAGTCACTTCCAATGTTGGAAACACAGTAATGGGACTGTCTTAGCCAAGGCAAATATGAGGGAGATACAAATGTGTTAATTTGTTCATGCACTTTGTAAGAAAATGGAAAACTTATTAATAGAATTTTGGCAACAGCAGCAGAACAGGTTTACATCAAAATGTCAGTTATACAAAATGAAATCCCATCCTTATGATGTTATACAAGCTTAACATTAGAGACAGCAAATTTTACTGTGGAAGTCAAAGCAATTGGGCTCAATATCAACATAATTCAACAGTGATACACCTGTTTGGATTGACCCTTAATTGTCATTAAGTCTTTTAGACTGAATTATCAGAAGATCTGCTGTATTTTGGAAAATTAGAAAATTGATCCTTATTAATCTTTTTTTTTTATTATGTTGTATTTTATGTTGCCAAGTCTGTCCGTCTGTCTGTACAAATAACTTTGAAACAAAAACTTTGCAGAGGATTACACTTCTGCACACACTAAACTGTTTCTTATGTCTAGGGGGAAGCTATAAGGTCATTGGGTCAAAGTCAACATAGCCAATAATGCTGCTACTTTTTCCAGACCATAACTTTATAAAGAAAACTTTGCATGTGTAAAGGGTGTGTCATGACATATACCCTTGTAAGGTCCTCGGACAAATACCTTCTCCATACATACATAGGCACCTCCATTGCAGGTGGAAATCAACAACTTCCTCCCCCTATCGTTTGCGTGGCGGTCCTATCTTGCACCTATTCATCGGTGGCCTACCACTAGAATCAGAATTCATTGCAGGTCAGTCTTACATTTGGTTTCAGGTGACATGACTTACTACATAAAGATGCTGAGCATGACCATTGCTCATGAAAACGGAAGTTCATGTCAAAGAGTGAATATAAACAGAATACAGACTTCCGACCTGGAATTAATACAACAGCCAAACACATGATTCTACTGCCAGATGAGCTTTACAGTAGAAATTCTGAAAAAATCCCCTCATAAAGAGAAAAAGTTTTGGATGTAAGTTGTACTGTGGTGTAGGTTATACTTCCCAAAACCAATCTCTGATTTTAAACTTACTGTATATGGTAACATTTGTGTTGGTTTTGGTTTTCTGTGCGAGTTGGTTGTTTTAAGGTATTAATCCCCAACCATTACATGGTTCAAACTCAAAAAAGAATAAGTTGAAAACATTTCAAAATTTTGACTGAAGTCAAAAAATGTTTTGAGGAATCAGCCAAGGGCGTTACGTTTTTCGAGGGTATTATAAACCAAATATACCAGAAGCCCATTAGGTTTTGGAATGCTGTTAATTAACACATGTACAACTGGAACCATGCCCTCACAACTAAGTTAATAACCCATAGTTTAAAATCCCTCAAAAATCTATCCAATATAGACAATTTGAAAATAAGAACACATGTACCAGCTTACATTGTACCTAAAAACATGGTTAGATGTGCTACTTTTTTAAGCAATATCTAAATGTCTTGCTTAAATCTTCAAGAAATATTATTTGCGTGTGAAAAAATGGAGATTTTTTTTTTTTTTTATATCTTACAAGCTTCCATACAAACATGAAGATATACTGTTGTGGGAAGGACAAAGAGACTAAGATTCCCAACTCTTACATACTTCCCTGCAAACTTGTCTAAATCATTCTTATGCCTGTCACTTCTGTTCTCAATCAATGTCAGAATAAACTGTATTTTTATCCCACAAGACAATCCCCTCTAGTCAGTTTTTACTTATGTGTTGTTCTATTCTATTCTATAAAGAACACATTCAGCCTAATAATAATGTCTACCTCTTCACACTAAATTTTATCTTTCCTTAATTACTAGGTCAGAACATTTTCGAAACTTTGGAGCTTGTAATGGAAGGAGCATATTCTGCTGTTTATGGTAAAGTATCAAGAAATTAGAAAAACACGTTTTTTAAAACCGTTTTAACTTTTTTCTTTCAAAGGCATGTAAAACTACACGAAGCAGCTGTGTCATTCAATTAAGAATTACACATGTCATATGGATAACGACTCCTACATTTATTAACTGGTGACTTTAAAATGTAGATTCAAACAGGATCTACACCAAAACATAGTTTACTTATCTAGGAGTTTTAATCCTTATGTAAAGGCCGTCTTGACGTTTAAGGTTTTTGTAAAAATAATATTGTACTGTTGTACAAATCTAAGGTGCTCCGTATTGAATTGTTTGGAATTGGATTGTTTACCATTTAACTTCTCAACAGTCCTGTAAAACTTAAGATAGAAACAAACAAAAGATAACCATAATTTACTGACAAAATTAAGAGAACAATATGATATGAACTCAAAAGTGAACAATTTAAGAAATAAAAGTACAAATCACCAGTTATTTTACTTTAACAGTCCTTCGATAAAAATAATCTTTTGAGTCCACAATGTTCTTGATTGGTATGAGCCCAACCAGTCCCATTTAAACGACTGAGTCAGATCTGAGGTCGAAGTAACGGAACATGGTATGGATCGAATCTGGGTTACCTACTCCTTTCTTAACAAAGGTATTCCGCAACGAGTATTTTCACAACAGCCGTTAACAAGTAATCAGGCAGCGATCAAGATCTAAATACCACTAAAAGATGCTACACTTTCCATCCTTGTTTACTAAATGTAAGCTCTAATTTTAACCCTGTTGTTACCTACAGTATATACTGTTTTTCTGACTACTAGACAAGCATTTATCAACATACAACCCTCACACATAACAATAACATAATACTATCAGCTGTTCTTGTTTCTCTACTTTAATTCTGATAGACAATGGTTTCATTTTAGCTTCTTTGGTAATCAAGTTGTGTCTGATTTTTGCTGTCTATTGGCTTGGGAATCCCACATAAACTCTCAAGGTATTTTAAGTTTAACATTCTTGAGTCGATTCTAACTAAAGTAGACATGTACCTAACCAACACAAGTTTTAAGCATCATTACTCAAATATACAAACAATATGAGAGGCAAATCATCTTTTGACTCTTTAATTCAAATAGAAGTTGTGATTGTTTTCAATTAAGCCAACCCGGTCTGAACAGAACAGATAACAAAGCTTCTCAACTTTATTTATTTGTCCCTTCTAATTTCAGGAAAAAGTTTAGACTTAATAATTGTTTTGCTTGGTTTTAGCCTCTTTATACCAACATAAAGTGGCTCTCTAAATCAAATATCATCACTTGGTGTGACAGTTACAAGTCTGTTTGACAAAGTTTGTGGAAAACCTTGTGTTTGGTTAGGCTTCTAGAAACACAGCTGATGCTTTTAAAGTGAGTTATCAAAACATCCTCCCTGTCAGAGAATCTATGGAAATCTTCAAAAGGCAAACCACTAAAATTAACAGGAGTTAAATCCTTTTAAAATAAACTATGCGAACTGGTCATCAATGTCTGCAGATATCTTTGATCAATGTAGTATACTTTGAGGACTCATATTTGCAAGACAGTTGTTACATATAGAATTGTGTATTTGAGGTAATTTACTTAGTAACTGTGATGGAGCATTTTTAGTTCTACTAATAGTAATACTAAACAGATGATTGATTGTACAGAAAAAGCAAAAAATAATCCAGATCAACATATTCATAGTGTTTTGGAAAATGATGACATTTTACATAGACATTGTGGGTTTCTGGTGTAGATCAGACTAATAGAGCCTGTATACAGTTCTGTTAAAAAGGTGTTACATTTCTGCCCTATTTTTCCTCAATGTCCTTTAGTAAATCAAAGCTACCATGACAATACAATAGGTTCTGTACTTGTTTCCATGGGATGGAAGTCCTGATCAAGGTTCATCAAGTTTTGTGGAACAGATCCGTGGGATTACATATGTACATGTATACTGATCCAATTCTCCACTCAGACCAATTTTAGGTAGATGTTATGTCAGACATATTGATGAAGTGATAGCGTGTTCGAATGGGAAGACTCGTGGGAAATATATATGTTTATAGTAATAAAAGCCTGGCTCTACAAACCATATTCTGATTGTACTATAATGGCTGAAATATCAGAACATAACCGTTTGACCATAATATCACTCCCGGGAATTTTAAAATATTTGCTACAAATCATTGTGACCAAATTTGAAAAATGTTTGAAAAGCAAAAAATGTAATGTGTTAAACATTGTAATAACAGTCTTTCCATCCATTACTGGTAATACAAGGCTATCAAATTACTTAAATTACCTTCAGTATGACTTTTGTCCTAAATCAAGTGAAATGGGAGTCTTTCCTTCCTTTGAACCCAATACATGTACATGTTCAGACTGTCCCAATAAGTTTATGCCAGTAATATATTCATAGTTGAAACTACTTTAAAATGAAATAAGCTTTGTAAAGCCAATCACATGGCTATAATACAATGCAATAAAAAGGACTCTGACGTTTCTCCAAATAACGAGATCATTTTGAAAAATGTATTAAGGACTCTCTGGGATTTATTCCTTGATTTCAGCTATAAATAATATAAATACATCCATACATAGATAAATAAATAAATAAAAATAAATAAATTTCGGAGAATCCAAGAATTTAAAGTTAATCATTTCCTGATAACTCCAGGAGTCTCTGTTGAAATTCTAAACCTATCTGGACAGTGGTCATTGTATGTACAGTATCTTTTTATCTCCCACTTGTCTCATTCATCCACTGTCTTAATGAGTCTTTAAGAACACAGGGCATTCAAAGTAATAGATTTTCAACTTGAGGAATGTGATATCTCTACTATGATCCATAAATCTCCTTGGGGGGTAGGCATTATTGGTAAAGTAATCTTCCTTCTGAGTGGTCAAGTTGGCCTGCATTTACTGCTGGCGATTTGGTGCCGGACCGGTTGTGAGTTTCATTCCCACCCGGGTCTTGGCTTACAAACATTTTCTTTACTAGAATCTGTTCAGTCTCAAGAGTGTTATCCAAAAAAACCAAAAATACCATATAATTATTTTACCGGTAGTAGATATTATTGTTTTCCTAAACACTGCTGAAACTGCAGAGAGAAAAAAAATAATGCGACAAATTTCCACCGATAAGTTTGACATGAGTAGCATGATAATTCCAAACAATGATGAACATGGGGACTGTAAACATGTGTATATTTCGGTTTACATTTATTTAAACCATCTTCAGCAGTTAAGATTCTCTGAGATAATTTCTATGATTTTGTCTAATAATTAAAATAGATACATAAATTAATAAGAATCAAGTCTCTTAAAGTGCTTCATTACCAGCTTTCTCCCGGAGTCTCTGTTGAAATTCTAAACCTATCTGGCCAGCGGTCATTGTATGTACATTATCTATTATCTCCCACTTGTCTCATTCATCGCACTGTCTTAATCAGTCCTTAAGAACAACAGCGCAGTTTAAGTAATAGATTGTCTGCCTGAGGAATTTGATATGACTATTGTGATCCATAAATCTCCTTGGGAGCTATTATTAGTAAAGTATGTAATGAAGGCAGTAAACTTTAAACATATCAGATTGTCACATAGCATGTACATTTAATAAATGTTACAGACCACCTGAGAGTCCAGGAGAATAGCAACCTTTAGTCAATAATGTCTTTCTCTTAACCAGACAGTTTGCCTTTTTTATTGGCTTTATATAAGTGAATGTATTTATATCAAGGAATCAAAATGAAATTGCAGAGTAAAGCCGAAAGTGGCGTTAAACACCAATCTTCCTAAAGGGCGTGAAAAGTGATTTATCCACTTAATTTACCGTAAACTAAAGATGAGGACAAAAAAGAAAATTAATATGGGAAACTTGGACAATTTTTAACATTCTTTACTGAAAGTATTGTTATTGACAAGGGCTTTTCTAATTTTTGAAGTTTCATCTTTGTGTTCATGCTGGTAAACATCTCTAGTCTGCAATAACGAACAATGAGGTGAAAATTAGTACGACGTAAAACCGCAAACAAACAAACAGACCCTTCACTGTACTCGACTAGTTTTGGTTCAAATCGCCTTCTGGATCATAGGTATGAAAGGGAGAGAAATGACTGCATAGATTGCTGGGAGGGTTTACAAGGTTTTTTTCCTAGTTTTCCACCACACCGCCGGCAACCCAAATTTGTCATATAAATAAAGTGTCCTTAAGTATGACGTTAAACTCTAATCAAATGTATAAATAAATAATTCATAACGTGCATCTGCAGTCTGACAAAATAATATGGTTGCTTCTGCAAAACATTGAAGCCTTCTGGCAAAGGGCAGTATGTGTCCAGATAATATTCATTTTTTGGTTGTGTTAGAGTCACCATCAGCGCCGTCATATTTATCAGTGAAATACCCTTGAGCATGGCGTAAAACACCAAGCAATCAATCAAGCAAAACATTGAATATGGGTACCCTAGTATTTTAGATGATTGTTAACTTATTAACTTTTAATGATTAAACCGATACATTTTCTCTTCATATATGAGCGTAGTGAATATGAACAGTATTACAGAATTAACAGAGTAAGGAGTGCTGAACTCATTCATCTCTTATTACTTTTTATAGAAAACTTTTCAACCAAGTATTACTTTATAGCTCCTACATGTACATGTATTTGAAAGAAGAAATAATACAACGTAAAGTGATTATTCATCTTTCTTTTCTAGTTTTTATTTCCAGTTATCTACTTCAATCATCAGAAAATCTTTTTGTTATTTTTTACTTTTGTGTAATTAATGAATATGGATGGCAGACTTCTAGAAGAATTTTGTCTTTGTGTGAGGTAATGCTTTTGTGTTCAGGTTTGTGTGAACGGGATGGCTATTGTTTCACTTCTATTTATATGTTTATGTAAACTAGCTATACCTAAAAGTGTGACCTACAAAAGTTTATTTATTTGATTTATTTATCTGTGTATGGGTTTAAAAGGGAACACATGACCTGGTATTGGGCCCTTAGTTTTTTTGTTTGTTTGATTTTAAAAATTTATAACAATTCTATAATGTGACTTTTATGTAGAAACATGACACTTAAAATGCTAAAAAAGATTTTTTTTAGTCTAATTTAAGATGTTAAATGTATTTAATTGAACCAATTATCTACTCCATCTTATGGTTGACTTTATCCCAGTTCTATACATTCTCTAGGAATGAAGAAAGTTGAAAACCAGATTATGGCTCAAGTAAATGTAAATCTTCAAAGAATTCTTCAAATTCTGTATAGAAGATGTGTACTTGATAAGATAACATTCCATGTCCATCCTTTAATGGAATGTTGTTATATCTGATAGGGCCAATAACTGAAATACTATTCCTGATAATACAAGGGTCTGGGAATGTTCACATTTGATTGGACATAAATTTTATTAAATGGTCAATATGGGATTTA
Source organism: Katharina tunicata (assembly GCA_032466195.1). Lineage (NCBI taxonomy): Eukaryota > Metazoa > Mollusca > Polyplacophora > Chitonida > Mopaliidae > Katharina > Katharina tunicata. The sequence goes on from JAVFBZ010152403.1 coordinate 32,665, forward strand.
TAATACAGGCACAATCCTAGAATTGCTAGTTTTACATTCATAAGTATAAGTTTATATGTACAGTATGAGTGAACTTGCATTGTACTGTCATTGTGGTCTAGTTTTTGGACAACATATTTGAGTGGCTATTCATATTGTGCTTTTGTAGCCCCACAGTTCATTATTAAAATGATGCACACATATTAAGTTATAAAAAAATTATTTAAAAAATGGAAAAGTTTTTTTTAGAAGAATGGGATTTATATTTTTATCATCATTATCAATAACATTCAGAATCAAAATAAAACATAATGGGAGGTTAAAATATTTATGTATCGTTAAGAAAGTGATCGGTAACAGTATTTTTGTTATATTTGGGATAGCTCTCTTAGATTTAGATGTTCAGAAAGTTTTGCGAACTGAGATGTTGAGGCTCTTAATGTTACATGTACATAATTTAAATGTCTGTATTTATAGGGTGTTGACCCTGTCAATCAAATTCCCAGACTGCAATTCCAGGTCCAGTTCTGTGTTGTTTTTTTTGTCATTAAAACGCTTATAAACCTGTTACAGGTATATCCATGTACACAAGTAGTGTTATGTTGACACAAGATAACTTCACATGACGTGATATTTTGGTGTTTAACATGCTATTACCAAGAAATAAAGAAAATTACTGTTTGAAGATGTATATTTGAATATTTTCAAGGCAAGGGGTGAATATTTTTAAATCCCCTATTTTCTTGAAAACTTTTGTGATATTATTATTACATTGATATCTTAATTTAACAAATGTGGAAAAAATCTCTTTTTTTTTCTGTGTTTACCAAAGGACCAAAGTGAATAATTAACAGCAACTGAGAAATGACATTATTTATAAACAACCTTACATGTCTTTCTTCTGGTTAACCCATATTTCTCTTCTGCAGTGTAATAATTTATACTGGCCGTTCTGCTGCCTTGTAAACATCCTACATAACAGGGTTTTCTGACTGATGCACTGTAAACAAGATGTCAGCATAAGACTGCCCAATATCAATTCCCTTGTTCATCTGGTTTCTGCCTTTTTATGAAAAAAGAAAAGAATAAGGTTTCTTGTCATAATGATGGTATGATTAGAAATATACTAGAAATAATTGAAGTATTCTTATGAATTGATAAAATACATGTAAGCAATAACTTTTGGGCCAGCAATTTTGCCAGGCACACATTTAATTAAGTTCATTGAGAGTAATGTCTGGAATCAAATACTAAATACAGAGGTAAATCTGAAGTCTAAAAGTCTAAAAAAATGAAATTATTTGGATATTTTATGTTAAAATGTTACATAAACCACACACAACCTGATGAAAACTGTGTCATTTATGTCCTGACACTGTTTTCTTGTTACATTGTGTGTTAAAGACCAGGTGGCTGAACAGCTCCTTTCACATGAGATAAACAGGCTAAAGATAATCAGAGAAGCTCCCAATTGCAATTTGTCCGCAGATGCTCACATCTTTATTCTGTGGACAGATATTTAACTGAACATCAACCAAACTCCTCCATGCCTTTTCTTCTTTTTCTTCTTTGGTTTTGAATAAGATGATCTAGATTGCATCACAAATCGTCTAAAACAAAAGTGTATGTTCTTAAACATGTTAGTGTAATTAATAATGACCATGTTTTTTTTGTTTTTTTTTATTACTTTTATACTTTTAAAAGGATAGTCAACTTTTCAATTACTTAAACAGACAACTTAACCAGTACCTCTATAGTCACGCTTTTTACAAAACTAATTTATCAAAGTGCAGTTTGAAGTCAGATGTTTCTTTGCATCTGCAGGAACCTTAATATTCCCAGAAACATGTTGCCTGAAATAAGTGAATCATCAATGTTGATCTATACAAAACTGTGACATACTGACCTTTGCCCTTTGACCTTTGACCTTTTCTGTAGCCCAAAATTTGCCCTTATCTTATTGGTTTAATAGAGAATGGTGCCATCCAGCCAGTGCTATTGGAATAGTTTACCATTCTAGTGTCCTGTTTCGTTTGTAAACTGATAGTTTGGATCAATAAACCAGATAACTGTAGTTAACCATTAAGCTTTTTTTAAATATCTATAGCATCTTAAAAACTTAAAAATAAACTGAAATATGAAGCACCGTGCATCCATGAGTATCTTTTATTAGAAATCTTACATCTGAAATGTGAAATTTATTGGTAGGAATGATTCTAATTATACCTTATCTTTTAATCTTTTTATTAGTAATATCTGTTTGATGACTATATGACTAAGAGAAAAGAATTGTGGTAAAACACACTCATTACTCATCCTTGCTATAACAATGCCAAATGTCTTTAGCCTTGAGAGACCTAACAGTAATATATCCCATAAGTTTGCTTGTTTAATGTAACAGTCAAGTTGATTGTGGGCTGCTTAAATCTATCAACATGTCAATTATTTAACTCAATACTGTAGCAACTAGGAAGTTTAATGTGGTAGCTGCCAAGTGGGTGGGCAAATACCGCATTTCATTCTCTTAATTGTGTACTGCAATTATGTTACAATATTGTGGATTTGCTTATGGTCCGCTTATACATTCACAGGTCTTTCTGAAACTACTGAAACGAAATAGAGTTCCCTGTAAAATCTAATAATTGATTAAATGATTTACATTTTACACTGTATGTCACAATACTTCATTCCATAAAATTTATCATGTTGGGAAACAGCATTTTTTCATTTACAAAGTTTTTATTCAATTATTGAAACAGTTTGGTATGTTAAATAACTTATATATTATTTGTTTGCATGTCTACTGTAGAATCTCTTCAAAATTTTTATCATGCAAATGAATGCAATCAACTATCGTTAAATTGTGTCACTAACAAAAGCTCTCTGTTTTATTGCGGATAGCAACTTTTTGGGTTATATATTGATTAAAATCATGATCAAGCAAAGTGAATTTTGGTTGTAGACCGTCAGCTCTTGTATTGGGTAATAATCATGAAAGCATAAAATCTGAATTGCTTGCAAGTGTGATTTTTCAAAAACAAACATTAAATTAAACTTAATTTTGATCTCCAGTTTTATTCCATAGAATTATATAAACTTTTGTTTTGGGAGGTGCATGTTAATGTTTCTGGTTGAGGTACTTGACACAGAAGGAAACCATGTGGTGAGTTCCAAACACTTTCAAAGACTGAGTGAATTAAGAAAATTGCTACAGAGTTAACTTGATAGGCTATTCAGCTGACCAAACCAGTAAATTGATCTAACAGCCTCTTAAAGCTGGCTTGACTGGACCACCAGACATCTTCAAGGTACAAGAGTACAGTACATGCCCTAATAATTCAAACCAAAATCAGGTGTATCCCGCATTGCTGATATTTTGACTTTTCATATCTTAATATGTTTTTTAAATTTCCTGTTGTCTAACATTAGTTATAGGTAATCATAGATGATGTGGTAATTTTTTCAGAACATCCGTTTTATTCTTATTTTTAAATTTCAAAATAATACATTATTTACTGTACACATTATGATTACAGGGTTCTTGTTCCGATGTTCCCACAAGAAAGGCAAATCATCCTAAGTGGTGGGTGAAAGTTTAACAGAGTTTAACAGAGTGAACTGAGCCAGCAATCGGTTTTTCTCTTGATGAAATCCCGGTCAAAATTAGTGCCATTCACTGGGGTAGAAGGTGTACAGAAAATCTATGTTAGCATCAAATAGTGTTCGAGGAATTGTCCAGGTTCAGTTTGATTAATGTCGTCCCTTGGAACGTCCTTCAAATGACCAATGTTATTTTCACAGTTGATTAAGTCAGTAAAGTTTTGAAAATAAAGATGTATGTTAGAAGATAAATCACACTGCTGCAGAGATGTTAACAATGGGAGGGCATCTCCTCAAAGTGCGGTTGTGTAGTAAACACGGATCAATATAATTTGTGGGATTAGGGGACAGTTTTTCCCTTCCCCACCAAGAACGAGACAAAAACAAAATGAAAGCACTTTTACTTATACTTAATAATAACTCACATGACTTCACTTAAATAAATAACATAGCACAGGCTTTCTTAAGCTCCATATAGAAACTAGATTATTCTGGCTAGCATGCCTTTGTGAATAATTTTAAATATTAAATCTTCCTCTACATCAATAAAACTGAGCAGTTCCCTTTCTGATAAATATAGGTCAGTTGCTGGTCGCTACGCTGAAAACTATATGCTTTTTGTAAGGTTTGCTTCTGGTTTTCCACAAAACATCCACTATTTAAACATTTTGCATATGGTACATGTATGTGGACTATCCTTGAGGACAACATCTAACACAAAATTAAAAACAAATAAACTAAATGTGGTAGAGCAGTGGATCCCTCACCTTTGTTTTACTCATCAATATCCCAGACTATTTATTGGTTTAACACCTGCTGTTAGATATCTACTCATAGATTTTAATAAACTACCCTCCACAAAACTGATTTATAATGCCATTTAAAGACTTGCCGATTATTATTTTCCTAAATTAATAAATAAATAAGTCTCAACTACATTTCTTTGAAATGTGACAATTTGTTGTAATTGCGATGTGGTTTTTGTACAACAATGGGTTGTCAGTTACTGGGTTATACACCAATGTTTATTATACTCTAGAAAGTCTCAGGTGTCTGTTTGTATTAAACATGATATAACAATCTGTCTACAGGCTGATGACATTATCACTCTACTCCTCATAAAACTGTCTCTCAATGTGTGTGTTCATTCTGGGCTTTATCAGGATCCAGTTTCTACCAAGCAAATTAGTGCTTAAAGCGATTGGGGATTTTTTTTGTCCCAAATAAATAAGTGAATAAATAAATAAAATTCAATAAATAACAAAAATGGTTGAGCAAATCTAGGGTTTGTTTTCACTGTTTAAGAGACTATTTATATAAGCAAATTTTTTAATATTTGACAATGAAATTAATAATTATGTTAAACTGGATGGATTTCTTTTAAATACATGTTGCAAATCTCCAGTTTAATGAAATAAAAATCTGATTGACATATATATCTAAAGGACATCAAATGAATTTTTAGTTAAGAAATGTCTCCTTATTTAATAACCTATAGATTGTTTAATCCTTATTCTATAGTATTCTGTTAAATTGAATGCCAAGTCAACACTGTTTAAAGAAGCTATTAATCTTGGCACTACATGTATGTGGCTCTTCCATAATGAATTGTTAGAGTCTTGGATATAAAGCAAAGTTTGATTATCTGTTTGATAATGTCCAGTCCTGATAGCATCCAGCCACTAATTCCAGGAACCCTCATAAAACTGTCTAGACCATTGTGCATTAGATATTTGTTTCCCTGTTCCCTACCCTATCTTATCTTAAAGTCTGAGAAATATTTGGCTAGCCTTTTAGAGAAGACTGAACAGTATTCTCACAACTGATGAAAGATACCACAAGGGGTGGAGGATGTACTGGGTGACTGTGAGAAAGTAAACAGAAACCCCTTTTACTACTGGTGATTCAGCGCCTGGCTCTGATGGTTGTGGGTTTGATTCCCACAAGGGTCTCAACCTGCAAAATTGTCTGAACTAGAATCTGGCCGAGATCAGAAAGTGTTATCCCAAAAAAAGAAAACACCCTTGAATAGTTTCTGAATGAAGCTGTACCAGCAAAACAGTTCACGAAGTAATTAGATATGATAGCAAAATGTGCTTTTGAAGACTCTGATTTCCGTAACAAAGATTCTGTCTTGGTCTCTTTTCTATCACTGATTACATTTACCTACAGGTGGTTGGTGAGAGCTTCCTGTGTCCTGTTGCTCTCATATCTAAGTCCCTTGAACTTGTCTGTTGCCATTGTTTTTGGTTTCTTTCACCCATCTGGCTGTCACTCACCCATATGACGGAAATAAAATTAAGAATGCCATAAAACCCCAATCAAATAATCGTTCACTTGTACTTTTTTGTAATGATTAAATGTTTATATTTAGTTCTCAATTTATTTTAATTCAAGGTACTTTTTTTTTTTGGTTTTTGGTACTATCTGTTTGCCCCTGTATTCTAATAAATTAACTGTGTTAATGTTTTATTTTGTTGGGCGGAGATGGGAGGCTACAGTATTGTTACTTCTCAAAAAAAATATAAACCGTTTACAGATGAAAATTGTTCATAATGCAAATGATGCGACTGTCCTAGTCATTCAGATCTATCCAGAAACTTCTCAGAATTTATCCAGAAAATGAGATGATGTAGCGATTTTATTTAGTTTATATACATGTACCAGTGTGAATTACTCTTTAACACTCTTTACAAAAAAATATATGAACAGGTTAATTTAAAACCCTCATGCTTCCATAAAGGTATATTTGGCTGCATATAGAACCTCTAGTGGAGAGGGAGACTGGAAATATATGCTTGACTTTACCAAACTGGAAACTGTGAGAAATGTTCTAGATGTCAGCCAGCGAGCGAGTGTTATTTCAATTTCACCAATTCTCCCATGGTGCGAGCTGCTATTTACTCATCTGCCAGCTTTCCCAGTTCCTGCTGCCAATTCTCTGCATAAATCCTTTGTGTCCGTCATGCTGTGGGGGAATATTATAAAGTTACACAGTGTTCTGGGATATTGCTGCAAAAAGAATTGTTAACTTTTCCACAAATGTCAATATACTTTAACTCGTACCAATTCTGATTCGTACTGGGTTCTGACTTACAGTTACATTAACACCAAGTATTTATTATGTCAATAGTTCTAACCATTGGCTTCATTAGAAGATGACTCATAAAGTAAATATCTACAAATTACCTATATTTTTGCCGTACATCAATAATGAATGTGAAAAATTGTAAACCTAAAGCGCCCAATCAAGTAGCCTGGTACATCTACAATGGTAAGGGATGGTGGCAGTATTATATCCCAGAAATTAACTGATGAATGTAAAAATGAAATTTAGCCGTCTTTTTATGTTATAGAAACAGGTCTGAGGATTAATTGATATAATGTAGGGTGATACTTTAACCACACCTTTATCTTTTAATTACTATTTTAATATCATAATATTACATGTAATATTACTGTAATGTTTACTTTTTATGGTGGAGTATTCTCCGGTGGCTGCGGAGTTCGCAGGGTGGTTTTTGGTGAGCTTTCTTCTCGGCTTTCCACCTTACATCGGCAACGCAAAGTTGTCATATAGGTGAAATACTCTTGAGTATGACATTAAACTCCAATCAAATTAACAAATAAAATAAATTGTGCTGCATTCATATATTTCTGTTTCTCTGTAACATGTGCCTTGTATCATTCTAGTATAATAACAAGTGTATAAGGAGCGAGGTAGATGGATTTGGGGAAGGGAGGGATAAATAGATAGCCTCTGACCATCATCAGATTTATTTGCGGGCTGGGAATACTATGTAAACTATGTAATTAAATTCTCCCACAGGAATAGTTTTGCGAATGTGTCATAGGAATTTGGTCTATTATTTTAGATATGAGTGTCTGCCTAAGTAATAGCTGATAACACATATCACTGTGCCATCATCAATTAAGTAAATAGTACTTGTCATGAAAGAATACCTAACTACAGACATGGGAATCATTATTGTTTTTCTAAAGCTATAATGTTACAGACTATAATACGTAGAGTTGGTGGAAAATTGAATGATACCAGGTTCTCAAAATCCAACTTGGTATTTGGAAATATTTTGGGGATATTTCCATCCTTTGAAGTGATTGTTTTTCGTAACTGTATTGCCCTTTCTTGATAATTCTGCCTGGGGTTTTGTTTAAATTTGCATCTCTGTGATATTTTTTTTATAATAACGAATGTTATGCTGATACATTGTCCTAAAAGTTAAATCCAGACCTTTTCCAACACCAGGTCTATTGAAGTACTTAACAGCTTTAGGTTGTGTAAGTTTGGTTATTTTTTGTTGGAATACACTGCCTTCATATATGTGATATACCCTCGAACACCAATCAATAACTAAATAAGCACAAATCGTACAAATGCAAAAGAAACACTGAATACATCTGTTCATGGAAATTGTATGGACAAATAGAAAACACAAAGTTTCATGGAATTTCAAACAGAACAAGAAAAAGAACCTCAAAATAAGGTAGCCCACCTCAAATGTTGTGATGTAGGAAGTGTGTGTAAACAATTAGCAAATATTTGAGATGACATAGAGATGGTCGGACAGCTGTTTAACTCATCTTCACCATGTGTCCCTTCATCCTGGGCTAATCTTCACATGTGCTACACCTCAGAAGAAAAGCTTTATCTTCTAATGCTGGAAAAAGTATCAAGAAATGGATATTGAAGAACCCAGGACACAGAATTAATGTCTGATTTTAACCAATTTGTTATTTTTTTTTTAAATTTAAATAGTTAATAATATAAAAAGTTTGTTTATGGAACCGGGAACTGTATCAAGGTTGGGCGTTCCAATCTAAAGTTTAGACTGTAGAGCTGATATTTTACTTGATTCTCAAGACAAATTCTAGAAATCAAATAATCTGATCATGTGAAGATTAAAAGGTAATATTTTATTAGTTATGGCATGAAATTACTTATTATTATAAGTGGGTTTATAGCGCTAGTCTAAAAAGGTAATAAAACAAGACCGTTTATTTTTTTGAATTTGTAATTGTTGTGAAAGTCTGTAGCATGTTTACTTACAAACAAGTTTTCAAGTTCATTTCTAGTAAAGATGTATCTTACTTAGTCTACTTAATGTTGATTTATGTTATGTCATTCTTCACATTCACAGTTTTCAGGTGATTCAACAGGAAATCTGGTCCTAGGGCGTCTTAACTTTATTTACAGCTACCTGTCAGCTCATGTAAACATATATCACACATAGTTCATCTGGATATAAACAGTTTACATAATTCTCTTATGGTTATGGTAAGGTGCTTCTTAAAGTATCGTCTTTGGTATTAAAGGGGAGTATCATTGTGATGGAGGGATATTATGCTTTATTCTGTTAGCAATATTTTCCAAATACTTCTTTAAGCTTCAAAGTTTATATATCAGGCAGAAGATGTTTTCTAAGTGTATATTTTGGAAGGTGGTGGTGGTTGAGTTGTTGGAGTATACATGTATGCACACTTCTGATTAGTTTCATTATTATTCCTATGAACTACTTTTGGTAGATTTACCATTTACCTGTTTTTTTTTCATTTACAATAATAATCCCCAGAACTCATTAAACATAAAAACTTTATTACACTTTTACATCATTCAGAAAATGTTTGTTTATAGATAGATGTCTTTGTTAAAGGTGTTTTGACTATTTTCAGTGCTTAATGACAAAGTGGATGATATATTAGGTTGATGTGTATTAATATATAGATTTAAGAAATCATGTGATGAATTGGAAAAAATCCCATTACACTTGAAATGATTTAATGGTACTTTTATTAATCATTTACCGTTTATCTTTATAGTTTAATTCGGGTCCAGGACTATATACAACACTTCATCTATACCTGTTACAGGCCCCCAAGTTTAGCGAGCTAAAATTCCTCCAAAATATCAGACAAAATACTCAAAGCTAGATGCCTACATAACAGTCTATGTATTGAGTAAAATATTCCATATCAATACAAAAATAACCTTCCTAATTAAACCTTTCCCAGGCCAATTTCTTTCTTGTTTTTTAACCTTTTTGTTAAAAATATTTTCCTCTTTTAAATCCCCAAATTAAAACCCTGCATATGACTGGAGTTTTGCTTTTTCCAGAACTCGACTCCAGCGTGGTTTTTGTTTAAGGAAACTTCTTGCCAAAATACTTTCTTTCAACTATCGGACTCTGAAAGAGGTTTCCAATGTGAAATGATGCTCTTCATATACAGCCATAACTAACAGATTATTTGAGCTGTAAACAACACATTTATTTAGTGCATGTTTACTGTATGTTTTGTCCAAGTTCAATTTTCTAATTCCCCCCTTCCACTGACTGCTGATATCATACAATCCCTTATTTTGTGAGACCAATGCTTGATGGCGCCTAATGAGTATTTGATTGTTCTGTTTGATTGGGGAACATGTATAATGTCCTCTCTGTAGGCAGTGGGTTAATTAATGGGCATGTGGACATGCTTTATGTCCTCCCCCTGAGAATCCGTACCCTCTTACCCATTATCTGTGTAACCACTGGTCAGTAATGAGCTGTATGGTCTTTCTGGACATTAGATGACCTATACAAAGGATGACCTGCTGACCAGCAATTACATATATCCAGGCAGATCAACTGATGTTCATAGTATCCTACAATGATAAACTATTATTGTGGTTTAGTTATAGCAATATTTATTTCTTGTTGTGTTCTGAATGAATTCAGTGGTTGTTGAGCCAATAAATAACAAATCGATTTTTTTTTTTATCGCAACAACAAATTGTTTGGTTTCATCTCAATGGTTGTCAAAAATAACAGAAAAATACTTACTGTTATATTGATATTTCGTCTCGTCTAATATTTATTTGTTGTGTCCTGTTTCAAGTACTGCTTTAAACTCCAATGAAACAAACAAATACATTGATAGTATATATATATGCGCCTTTAGGTAATCCAGAATAATTCGAGATTCAGGTCTATCTAGAAACTTGTCTCTGAGAATTGGTCTAGAACACGAGATAATTTATCAACTTTAATTAGTCAATATCCCTGTGTCAGTGTGATTACTCTTGACAACAATATAATAAGTGAATATGACCTATATTAAACAGATTTTTTAAAAGTTTGAGGTGAAATCAAATTGGTAAGTTGAAGAAAATGGCGATTTAACCCATAAGCAAATATATGCAAGCGAGGAATATAAATCTATGCTAAACTTTGTGGCCTTTCTTGTGGCAGGCCAGTAACATCCATTATCAGAGATTCAGCTGTCTAAGTTTACATTTATCTCTGCAGGCAGTCTGGTAATGAAGTTCAGAATCAGCAATAAAACAGCTCCCTGCTAGTTCTACAATGGCCATATTGTTTGGTAGATTCAGCTGAGAAAAAAAAGAAGGATAGACTTGATGCTTGGTTCCCTGTAAAGCAGGGTGACACCTTGGCTTTGTTATATATCCCGGCTCGGGACTGTTTGTTTTTTCTATCCATGGCATAGACTCATTAACATTCTGGATGGAAAAAATAAAAATACGCCCCTTGGGGAAAACAGTGTCAGTCTAAAACCACCCAGGGTATGATTGTTTTTATTATCTACTTCTGTTTGGTTTGTCTACTGTCTAATATTTCTTACAATTTTAAAAGAAATCACCGAGCTGGACTGAAGATTAATGCTTATAGTGGTTTTCTTCTTCTTTCAAAATTTTGTGCAATATAATTGATAATAGAAAACAAACACATATATATACATGAAGAAACTTTCTTAGCTTATATATAAATTTGTATAGAACAAGAGATAATGTATCAGTTTTAATTAGCCGAAACCCCTGTGCCAGTGTGATTATTCTCTACCAAAAAACAGGTATATGAGCTAAGAAAATTTTAACAGTTATATCTAAGAAAACTTGACAATTTTCCGCTTAATGAAGATGCTTCTTAACAATAAAATGTTGTGTATCTCAAGACAAGTCTGCAGCTCATTTCTTTAGAAAATAAGAAGGTGGTCTGAAGGGATCTTCCTTGCACCGGTGCTCTTGAACCTAAGGTCATGGCCTCATGGCCTCCTGTTATGCGTGCTGTGAATATAATGGGTTGTGTTGTTTTTTACCCATGTTCTTTTGGGTGGTTTCCTTACCTCATAGGTTTAATATGCTGTCATTTTGACGATAAAAAGCCATGGTGTCTAAATTGAAGTAAATAATAGAGCACTGATTCATCATAATTTGAATACTGCTCATCATTAAACTACGTATGGCAAAAATATATCATCAAACTTTCATTTATTTCCCATCTTTTGTTATGTTTTCCTAGAAAAATATTTTTGATTTTGACAATTATTTACATTGCCATGAATGTTTCACATGTTTAATTTAAAGATTGAGGAATATTTTTTAGAAGAATTTACTTCATTAAACATCCTCAAAAAATTTAAAATATTTGAAAATAGAAATCCGTCCTATGCTACTACGGTACCTGTATGTTGTCTTCTGAAGTAGTTATTAGATGTTTATTGCCTTTACAAACAGTCTGCATTTTTGTTTTGTGTAATTACTTAATGTTTATTTCATTACATGATTACATATAATAACACCCACTCACAGTAGATACCTCACAAAAATAACAGAGCAGTTAGGATCAACAAGTGGCATATTTGAAATAACTACATGCATCAAGAATGTAAAGCAGGGGTGTACATGCAATTTGCTCTCGGTTGTTTTCTCACCTTTCATGTCAATGGAGTTGATATATGTGACGTGAAGTCACTGGCTTTTGTTTAACTGAGATAATAATGTATCATAAAATTATGAAATATTTACCTTTTTTTTCCAATATAGAATCTTTTGGCATGTGACTGAGAAAATTGTTTTCTTCACCTATTGGAGTGACGCTGTATCATATGGGTGAAATTACCTTAATAATGACGTAAAACCCCAAGTAAAAAAACACATTTTGACCAAATTTAAAAACAGGAGATATTTTATCTATTTAATCTGGTGAAAAGGATACATGTTAATTGTACAAATGTGCAAAAAGTGAAGCTATTTATATTCTTTAACAAATTTAATTGTAAACATGTAATACCACTGGGGCCAGGAGCAGAAGATTTAAGGTCAGTTATTGCATAAAACACTTCAGTAAGAGTCACTCTTTACAGATGGAATAAAAAGGCCTTAACTATTTTATTATATGAGCTCTTTGATGTTCATTAAAGAGACAGATATCCCTGTGTTTTGTCTAGCAGAAATCAAAGGTCTTTAACATTGCTCAAATCAAGGCAGAAATATTACGGGTCACTGATTGACCTTGGAATTAACACTCGAAAGACCTTGAACGTACTGTGCACAACATCTCGAACGCTTTATGATCATTGCCATTTTGCCTCGAACTTTTTCACAGCCTTTGGGTAAAACGAGAAAATCGTGTGAGGTTTTGCCGATTGCGTGATTAATTTACGCAGAATACATGTATATGATAAAATAATCAAATCATAATAAGGCTCATGCTATATCACTTTCTCAGTAACAAATAAACAAAAGCATAACATCCAAAATTATAATAGAATGTTATTACAAAACACTCCACCCATACAGGATGCGGACTAACAGTAGGCCTACATCCTGCTAGTACTAAACTTCACATAAATCTTTCTCACATTCAACACATTCTATATATAAGTTTAGGTATTACCTTTTTCTAAAAATAAAAAAATAAATTAAATTATAATTTAGTATGACGCTACAGCTGTACATGACAATATAGTTTCTTAATAGGCTGTTTATTTAAGCCTGATTTAACTTTTGAACCACCAAGCCCTGAACACATTATGTTAGTTATTAGTTGGGATCCTTTCCAAATTAAAAAAGACTGTTCTGTTACTATATACTATATACATTAGATATTACAACAAACAGTCTTCTTAAAACCTGGGATATAGTATATATCCCAGATAAAACGAAGTGTGTATTTTTATAAACAGAAATAACATTGCGTATTACTTTTGTACTTACATACCATTTTTGGGACTCATTTAGATTACATAATTACTCTAAATTGTATTATTGGAACACCCATTGGATGATGATTTAAAATAATAATCTAAGCAACATTTCTTATCATAATTGATAATTTTGACATTTAACAACATGTTACTTTCATAATACCATATGTTTAGTAGATGACCAGCTGGCAATACTATTTACTGTTAGTTCGAAAATGTTGCCAGATAATGTGTAATATATGTTGCTAAGTAAAGACATTTAATATTTGCACCCTTTACATAATTGTGACATTTTGCAATCAGCCGTATTGGCATAACAGCAACATATTTGGCCTTCATACGTTATTTATTGGCTTGTATAATATGTACAGATATCTCTTGATATAATTTAAATTAAAAAACTTATCTGTGTGTAATATTGAAAAGATAATTTGGTCTAGATGTTTCCACAAAATGTCTATTAGCTGGAGTCATTAATGTATATGCTGATAGGGGGATAAAGGCCAAGCTCTGCTGGGGGTCCAATTAGTTAGGAAGATAAGTTGTACATTGTTTATTTAGCACTGCTGGTAGAAGGTTCTGCCAGAAGGCCTCACTCACTCAGATAATGGGCTGTGACTGACTGCAGACATCTTCAGTGGTCATAGCTTGGATCAGTGTGTACATGTACAGCTTACATAGGGGGATTAAAATTAGCCAATTGAGACCAACAAGAGATAACTCAAATACCTCTAGATTAGGATTTTTTTTACATTTTGTGAGCACATGTGCATGGTACATGTAGTAGATTTGTGAAACCACATTTACTTGAGTTCCTGTTGAAAAATTGATGACAAGTTCCTTTCTTTTAAAGGGATTGGGAAGAAATACAACCATACATACCATTGATCAAGTGAGTATTTATTTGTTTAACTCTTAGAAATGTGGTTCATCTGTAATTTTAGAAATGTGGTTCATCTGTAATTTTAGAAATGTGATTCATCTGTAATTTTACTGTGCAAAGTTTTTTTTTTTTTTTAAACTTGTTTATTGACATGAGCACATACGGTAAGCTATAAAGCTATAATGTGCAAAGTTAGGAAAGTTTATGAAGTTTATTATTTCTTTTTGTGCCTAAACATTAACTTGAATAATAAGATTTAGCTTCTATTGAAGCTGGAGGTACATGTAGGCATAAAATAAGACGTTTCTGTTAAGTTTGGTTCAATGCAGAAAGGTGTACCCATATTGTGATACAAATAGTAAGTAATCTGCTGTTTAAATACACTGGTGACCGAATTTAGCACAGATAGAAGAACTGTAGCCTTATTCATTTTGACAGTTGAAGTTCATTTTTAATTTTTGCCTTCCTGTTTCTATTTATTTCCTTTCATGGTTTTTTGAATAGAACAATTGGTATAAATGTCTCAGTTTAGCACTAAGTGGCAGGCATTAACACAAGTAGTTGTGTCTGGGTACATCATGGCTATAAAGTCAAGTGCTGCGTGTTGTCTTGAAACACATTGCCTACTATTGCTGGGAGCCTGCAAGGGACATGTTAAAGGGGCCCTGAGGAGGGTTAAGGAGATACTTCCTGCCTATATGGAGGCACTCTGCAGGCAGGACATCATTGACGGGTCATCGCTACAACCCATACTTTATTCTTAACTCCCCTTAGCTAACTGTGCCCTTCCCTGGTGTATATTCTCAAGCTTCTACTGTTCTCATTGGACATGGGTAAACAAACTGCTGTGGGATAAATCTAGAACAATAGGCCTTTAGGGAGACAGTCTTCAGTGAATGGCTCAGTGGTACAGACTAAATTAAATTGATTTAAGGTTAGTGATTTATTGGACCAAGTCAACAAACTTGTAAAGTCCAGTACAAACACCCAAAGTAAGTTAAGCTGATTTTAGACTTATTTGGAGTAAATAAATGGTTCACACAGAGAAATACACAGAGAATTGTCTGAAACCAAAGAGAATTGATTTTAGGGTTGGTGATATATAGGATTACACCGAAAAGTGAATTAGCAGAAAAAGTACAAGTTACAGAATGTCTGTCTAGAGATGAAATTGTAGGAATAAGGTTGGTTATTAATTTAAATTATTTTGTACTATTTTTTTTTCGTTATTCGCTTTGGATATCAAATGTTAGAAAACAATTTTGGGCAATTTTGTTTGCATTAAATGTATAAGTTAAAGTTACCCTAATCAAGATATTTGTATTTTATTATGTAACTTTATAATTAAGTTCTATGCATGTCAAGTAAATTTTGACATATCTATTACGATGGTGATAAAAGTGTCATGCAATGTATAGTACCCTTTTAATCTACGCTTTAACTGAGGTACAACCCTCTGCCCAAGGGCACCTGTTTTTGAGCTAATGTTCATCCTGATATTCATAACATTGAAGTAAACTTACCTTTCCTACATAGCTAAAGTCACCTCACAATTTTAAGGTTGAATGCCACTGTTTTTGTCTGAAAACACCACTGTCATATAAGTGAAATAACCTTGAGCATGTCAAACCCCATCAATGAAATCAATAGATTTACATATTGTTGCAAGGCACAGACATTGAAGAAGCATATGAAAGATTTGATTTGAATCCAGATAATATTCTATAGCTTTTTCCTTAAATTGAGAAGTGTCATTTTTATTTAAATTAACACCCCAAGAAACAAAACAACACATAGAGCATGATCAAGACTAAATATCTTTGTTTCTAAGTTTTAAGAATCTTAGCACACACAAAAAACAATGTATTTTATGTTGGTGTGTGTCTAAAAAGGACAATATTGTCCCTGAACCCTCAACAATTCCATTAAAGGCCGTCCATGACATGACCAGAGGGGCTTTTCCTTCTTTCCTGTGATATCCTAAATCTTCAACAAATTCAACCCCTAAAGGCGCAAAGTAATTTATCAAATGTTTCAGTCTGAATTTGGAACTAAAACTTACATTTTCTGGTAATTTAAAGTCTGAACTTCATAAAAAAATCCACAATTGCCTGTCTACACTACCAATTCAATAAAATGTAGTTTTTTAAGTTGTAAAGGGTGCGAATTTGTGGAGCGTTTGGGGTAGTTTTATTTTACATTGGGAAGGAAAAGAAATCCCAGATGAAACAACAGCTGATGAAAAAATGCTTGTTGAATGCCCTTTGATGAGTTGCATTGACATTTAGCATCAACACCTGTTTGTAGATTCTGTGTCTTGATGATTTGTTGATGTGCTGACCTTGCCAGTTAGTGTGTGTTATTCAGCACCTGCCCCAGGGTAACTCTGTTTGTGCCAGTTTGGACATAATGAAATTTTTTCTATATCAGAATTTCTGACTATATGCATGTGAGAATTTAGTATGTATTAATTCACTATCAATTATTAAACAAGGAGACCCACTATGGGCTCCTGCAACATATTAATCCGGATCGAACTCTAATAAATTTGTCATCAATAGCTCTTATAAATTTTATATTTAGAGCAGGGATTGAAATCTAAACTTTAAGTTCTTTTCTTTCATATGATTTAGGGTACAATGATTGGATATATCATTTGTGTGGAGAGAGGACAACCACAGGACTGGTTTCCTCATGAAAACATTTCAAAAGGCATATACCAGTAATATAAGATATTGATACAAGCAAGTTGTACTTTGTATGTAAAAGTATGTTTATTAATTAATTGTTTTTATCTAACATTGAAACACCAGCTCCTTTATTATACAAACCATTTGGTAAACCATATTGGCACTATTTTTTGTATCAACAGGTAAACATGCATTTAAGTATACATTTTCAGACTTATAGGCAGACATTTCAAGGTTTAGGCAAACAATTTATTTGATAATTGACTTAAGTTAGATAAGTGTGTTTATGTGACAACAGTTCTGTATTTTTAGCTGAGTGCTATATTGTTTTGAATTGGCATGCTGGACAGTTCTGTCAAAATGTCCCACAAAGTTTTAATAATTTTCCTCCGGTTTGTCCTAAAATTTATACTAAAGTATATACACAAATCTTTGCTTCCTTAAAGAATTAGGTACTATTCCGCAATCATTACTTAAAAGTACTCATTTAAAAAATGTGTTTCCAATAACAACAAAAGTAGAATCCTGTTCCATTTTTGAATTTATTATGAATATGTTTGTAGGTTAAAGGGGCAACGTACGCAATATCACTATTATCATTAAAGCAGTGGTTTTGTTTACTTTTCCTTGCTTGAACCGTTAGACTTGGTTAACTTAGGGTAAATAATAACTAATAATATTGAGCAGATGTATGTTGATGTTATTTACTTTATGTGTTGCCTTGGTGGAGTCTTGAATCCAGTGTGCTGGTACACTCTCTTATAAGTGAAATAACCTTAAGTAGGGCATGAAGCCCCAATGGGTTAAACAGACAATCATCCCCATTACCAGTTTCATTTAAATAAACAGGTACACGACTGGGTTATTTTTTTACAGAAAAAGAAACAAAAAAATGTGTTTAGGATGAAAAATTAAATTGAAATCCAATTAATTGTGTTTATTGAGTTGCCATATCTCCTGTCTGACCTAGCTTTAAATAGATAAGTTCAGTGACATATCAGAACAGTCCTTAACCTAGACACGCCTCAAATATTATCCTTTAGTAAAGTGTGAGAAATGTGTTTACCACAAATGACAATTGAACTACTTAGCACGATGTTATTTATACTATTGCACATTTATGACCGACACCACAGGTCATCAAAGGTGACTGCGATAATGGTGCATAGGGCTACCTTGCATGTGTTCAGTTCCTGGTGAAAAGTACAATCATAATTGTCCTTATTGACTTTTTACCTTGAAATAATTTTCTCAAAATTTTGGAAAAATAATTATTTTGATATAACATTCAAATAATATTCAAATAATAAATATAAATATAAAATAATTATTTAAGATCAACACTTCGATATTTATTATATCAAAATAATTATTTTGATATAATAAATATTGAAGTGTTGATCTAAAATAATTTTTTTGATATAATAAATATTGAAGTCTTGATCTATATATAGCTATATTTATAAGGTTGTGGTTTAAAATTATGCCTGGGGGTTTCCACCAATTTCAAAACTACAAAACATGTTTTGTTGTCCATGTGTTACTGCTATATTTTTGTCAGTATCCAGCTGAAGAAAACAACACGTAACATATTTTGTTCGCGTAAATTAGACATGTGTACGTATTTGGCTAGTTAATATGGATGCTTGCAAAAATAAGGTAGTCTGCAAACTAAAAATTTTGATTTAAAAATTAAAATATATCGGTAAGAATATGATATTTTACTTGCGAGAATTATAGGTCAATCACTAACAAGTTAGGCAGGCTGTTAGTAGATGTACGAACTCAAAAATATTGACATTTAGTCAAAAGTATAGCAAAGCTATTCTTGGTTACAAATGAAGAATTTATGTTTATATTTGGAGTACAGGTAAATAGAACTGGTCAGATTAACTATATAGACTCTCTAAAGGACTACTTATTGGGAAGTCAGGGGGCTGTAAAACAAAGCATTTGCACATTATCATGTCAAAATTCAGTTCTTTTTTTTTTAACAGAAATATTCAAGCTGGTAAAGCTCTCAAACAACAGAAGTTAATATCCGTTAAACTTATGTGTTCTTAATTGTCTATCATGGAGCAAAGTTAAAATGAAAATATTTTCTGCAAAGTCATTTTCTAATAGCCGTATTTAATCACTTCAAATATTTAACAGCAATGTTTATCACATGAATCAGTTGTCTTATTGTGAGAAAATGTCATGATGTTTTTAAACAAGGTCCTGTTACATGATAGTAATCTTCTCTGAAAAGATTTGTACTCTTCTACAAAAACGTAGTTATGTGAATTATCTATCTTTAATAAAAAGAAAAAGAGAGGTATGGAAATGAATACTGCGCTTATAGGCACTATACTATCAATTTGGTTCTCTCTTTGAAATTATTTAACTATTAAATCTGCTTCAGTATATCTTTACATGTATTATGCTGGATAGGGGGTGGTTAGCTTGGAGCCTCCTGTGTCCTGGTGCTCTCAGACCAAAGGGGCATCAGGAAACTGATTAGTTGAGGGGTCCTGTTTTCTTAGTAACCAGTGTCATTTAGGGTGGGTTTCTTCACCCATTGGGCTGGCACACCGGCATATGAGTGAAATAACCTAAATTACGGCGTAACCCTAATCAAACCAACATACTCATTATGCCTGATAAAGACAATGAACCTATATCTAGTGTTGACGATAAGTAGGCCCCGTTAGACCTGTGTGGTTGAAGTTAAAATAAATAAATAGATAAACATTGTTGTCGAAAATTGTTTGAACTAAAATCTGCTTCATCCAATAGAGTGTTATTTCACATTAACTTTAGCGCTCTAAATGAACACTTTCTGACAGACGCAAACAAATATTTATCAGGTTAGTTGTCTACACTTCGCAAACAGACACCCTCTAGTTAAAGGCAGAATGTTTAGAACTTATCTCCATGCTGTCAAACTTAGCAGTACATACAGGAACATTATCTTTCTCACAGAACTAACACCTTACCTCACATTGTTAGCTGTGTTTCTGTTTTACTTAGAAATTGTAATGTTGGAGTACACTGTCTTACATGTATATTAGTGAAATACCCTTGAGCACTAAGTTAAAGCACTAATAAATCAATTGCAAATGACACTTTTTTAGTTGTGTGTGTGTGTGCTTATGTAATACGAACAGTCTTTTCTTCTATTTCACAGGTTGTTTTATGGAATTGTGACATCATGAGCTGAGCAGTCCAGTCAGAAGCAGGATCTTCTTTAAGACTAGACCCAGGGCGGTTACATCCTGGACTAGATTCAAGGATAGCAGTGTGCTCTGTGCACTCAACCTCCAGACACCTATGCTTGTGATGTAGGCTGAAAACAAGGAACTCATCTGAACTTCTTACTGAGCTGGATTGCTGAATGGTTAAAAGCCCATTTTGTTTATACATGTAGGAGGAAACAATGGGAGGGGCTAGTTAGACATTGGCACACTTAATACCTGGCCCACTATTTCCTGGGCCGTTATATATCTGGAAATCTGTGCCTCAGTATTCCAGTCCTACAGAGTTTTGTCAATGATGTACAGCAATGAATGCTTGATTTAAATGTTTGATGCTGAAGACTGAAGTCACGAGGAGAGCCCTGGGCGTTACTTTCTTAGTCTGTGAACGTATGGAAGATTTATCGGTTTTAAAGAGATCTAATTAAGAATGTTCAATGAAGGCTAACTTGAAATATAAATGATCAGTATGTTTCAATTAAAACTGTGACTTACAATAACCTGGATGAAAAAATCCCTCTTCTATTAAAAAAGAAACAAGTTTGTGTGGTACCCGACGGACAATAAAAGAACAATATTTCAAAAAGAAAAATGGAGGAAAAAAACTTCTTAGACCCTTGGTAATTTCATGATGAGTAATTAATAAGGGTAGGAAATGACAAATATCCTCAGCATATTTGTAATGATAATCCCTGAACAAGAACAGTCTGTCATAGGCTTGCTGATGAGATAACATGCCGTACCTGACAGTCAGCTTCACTTTAACTGAATTATAACTGGCGTTGTTAGAGCCAAGAGAGTGACCTTCCCCTGGACTATTTACCCATGTTTATCTGCTGCTGTTTGGGCTGTATGTTTATGTGTGTCTCAAGCCCTGATAAGAGATTAACCCAGGGAAGGAAGGTACACAGATGGGATAACATTTAACAGTCAGCCTAGACATTCCTTTACAGAACTTGATGTTTGAACACCTTTCCACAAGTGCTCCAGTGAATTGCTTGTCTTCAGAGACTTTCGCCATTTCTTCAAGTTATCCTAAGTGATGGGACGTTAGATGTTAAAAGTGTCTTCGCAATTTAAAATCTGAATGAATGAGTTTACCCCTTGGGCTATACTTTCTTCAACAATAATAGTTTTTTGTTTTTGTTAAAGCTGGAATCTACTTGGACAGACTCTCCTAGAAGACATGTTAAGTGAAGCCCAGGTGTACTAACATTGTGAACTAGCTCTCATGCCGACTGAGATTTCTTATCAATCCCCATATTGTCAGCAATGGATAACTTTAGGCCGTTCGTCAGCAAGATGAAATAACATTGTCTACCAAGACAAGTGCAAGTCAGAATCTGATGTTTCAAAAGATTACAAGGATTTGGGATGAGCTGAACCAGTGTTATGCAGATGCTCATTTGGGAAATTCTATTGGATTATTGACACAGATGTTTTTTAATTTATCGTGATTATGTAATATCCACATAAAAGAAAAGTAACATTGATACCAAATCCTGAATTGTCAGACTCCTTTATGCCATGTTTTAAAGGATTATTTATCAACTTTTAAAGATTTTGTGCCAAACTGATCATGTTCCTTTGACTCAAGTCGCTGTGAATAATTAAGTAGTCATGGTTAAGCCAATGTGGACTAACTGGCTTTCAACTTACGATAAAATTTACTTTGTTATAGTCTTTATACATTTTTGTGCTTCAAATAGTAATGCACTTGGGAAAGTAGATTACCCCTGTCCGACTGACTGTGATTGCTTTGTATATCCAGATGAACGTAATGATGTTCACGTTCGATGTGCCGTAGATATTCTCAACAGTGTGCGATTCAATTTTTCAGTGATACAAGCTAATGACACGGCTGGTTTGTATCTACAGTGTGATAGTGTCTTGTCACCTTTCTATAAGAGCCACATAGATGACTACATGTTCAGCCATTTGATACACCTAAAAATTTTGGAAATTCATGATTGCCAAATAACTGATGTTCCTCAACATGCTTTCTATAGATTGTCTGAGTTAATAAAGTTACGCATTGCTCATTCCAAACGTATTACTTTCCAGGAGGGAGTGTTTCGTGAATTACCCAACCTTCAGCTCCTAGAAATAACTGGCGGCCATTTTGTGTTTATTCCGCCCACAGATTTGTGTGATTTGAGATCCTTGTTCAAGGTCAACTTCACTGACAGTAGGGTGCGAGATATTTCTGAAGTTGGCCTGCGATGCCCCTATCCTTTACCCAACATGTTATTCATGGATATTTCATCAAACTTTCTAACCCAACTTCCGGCAGATTTTAGTTGGAAATTTCCCAGTGTACAGCAAATATATCTTGTAGATAACCGGATTTCGAAGGTGCGCCAAGGAACTTTTAAAAATATGCAAGATTTGCAACTGTTGAGTCTGTCCAAAAACTTCTTAGCGTCTTTACCGAGTGACTTTCTAATGAATTGCACAAACATGACTGGCATTGGGATATCTACAAATGAGCTTTCTAGAATTCCTAAAGGTTTGCTTCACAGACTTCCCAAGTTGAAGATATTTGAAGCCAGAAATACTTTTCTAGGGGATTCCATTTGGGAAGAACTGAAAGGTGCTTCATCTTTGCAGATTTTGGACTTGAGCTACACGGCAATGAACTACATAAATGCAACTGTCATGGCTGATTTAAAACAGTTGAAGAGATTGGTGCTTTCTGGCAACAGAATCAAAGATCTTCAAAACAATGTCTTCCAACGACAGTCAAATCTAGAGCTTTTATATCTCCAAGATAATGACATTGTTGAAATTGGTAAAAACTCTTTGGCTGGCCTTCGGAAATTGCAGGCTCTAACTTTGCACAAAAATAATATTTCCAACATTCACAATGCTGCTTTCAGGAAATGTGCAGATTCCTTAACACAGTTTCTCAACATTAGTTCCAATTCATTAAAACAGGTTCCAAGAGCTTTGGGAGTCCTTGGGAACCTGGTTTCTTTAGACCTGAGTGTGAACAGAATTGGTTCAATCAATGAGAACTCTTTCGAAGGATTGGAGAACTTATTAGAATTGCACCTTTCAGGAAACCTTTTAAAACAGATACCACAAAATGTATTCCAGAAGTGCCCTAGGATAATAATTATTAATTTGTCAAACAATCGAATCAGCGCTGCCCAGAGCAATGTCTTTGGTCATCTGTCTGAATTGCGTTACATATGGCTTGAGAATAATCAACTGTCTGAGGTTGATTGGGTCTTTGCTAATATGAACCATTTACAGTTTCTGAATCTCTCAAATAATGTAATCAGCAAACCAATCAGCCCTTATTTGTTTCCAAACACATTGGAATATCTCTACCTTGCTGGAAATAATATCTCGCGTGTTGTAGGCGGATCTTTTGAAGGAATGGATCAGCTAAAACTGTTGGATTTAAGTTGGAATGATCTATCTGTGATATCCAGCCAAGCTCTGAGGGTATCTTTAGGAAATTGGCAAAAACCTTATTTATATTTAGGTGGTAATCCATGGAGCTGTACTTGTGAAATGGCCTGGCTGAAATACCTTGTGACTGGAAATGTCACTGGTACTTCCCACTACTTTCGAATAGCGGACTACCAACATCTTATGTGCCATGAACCAAAAGAGTTGAAGTATCATTTCATTGCGAAAATTCCTCAACCAGACTTTATCTGCTATTACACTGTGAACTGCCTGCTCAGAGAGTGCCCATGTTGCTATTTTGAAGGATGTGACTGTAAGTCTGTGTGTCCGGCAAACTGCACATGTTTCTACAATCAGAACTGGTCGGTTCATGTTGTGAATTGTCGCTCAAGTGGCCTAACTTCCTTGCCACCATTTTTACCACAGACTATGACAAAACTGTTTCTGGATGGAAACCAATTAGGGAATCTAGATAAGCATTCCTTTTTGGCTAGAAATTTGTTGAGCATAATTTATTTGAACAGCAGTCATATACAAGAATTAGATAACAAGACATTTCATGGATTACCCAAATTGGAAATTCTCTATCTGGACAACAACAACATTGAATACCTGATACCCGGAGTTTTCAATGGTTTGACTATTCTCAAGGAATTGTATCTTGACTTTAACCACCTGTCTTTTATTCCATCTGGAGTTTTAGATCCTCTGATTTCTTTGCAAAAACTAACCTTGCAAGGAAATAAGCTAACTCATATTGAAAGTGTTAATCTTCCAAAGTCAATTAATGTTGAGTTGTTTCTAGGACAAAATCCATTTGTGTGTGCATGCTCCCACATTGACTCCATCCAAAGTGCTTTAAATGTTTTTGCAAGGAATGTTAAAGATGTTAGAAATCTCACCTGTGTTGTTGTTCAAAATGAAACAATAACAAATGTGTCTAGTCCAAATGAAATGTTGGAAAATGTACAATTCATAATACCAAATAATATGATTAACTATAGTATCGAAAGTGTCCTGGATGTTGTGAATAATCTGGATGTTTTTTGTCCAAATTCCTCTGACGAAATTATAAAAGTTGTGACAGTTGATAGATTCACAAAAAAGTTGCCAGAGCTTCACCTAGTGCTAATTTCAGTTGCAGGAGTAATTGTAGTTTTGACTGTGTTTGGGTTGATCTTATTTGCTAAGCGGAAGCTAATCCAGGTATGGCTGTACACAAAGTTTGGACTAAGGTTCCATCGACCTGATCAGAACTTTGACAGTGACAAGAAGTATGATGCTTTCGTTTCCTACAGCAGTCTGGATGAGCACTTTGTGGTCCATGAATTAGCTCCCCAACTAGAGCAAGGGAACCCGGCTTATAAACTCTCTCTCCATTACAGGGACTTTCTAGTTGGTGCCAGTATTGCTGAGAACATAATAGAAGCAGTGCAATCTAGTCGTAGAACCATTCTTGTCTTGTCAGCCAATTATTTGCAGAGTGAATGGTGTCGTTTTGAGTTCCAGTCAGCTCATCATCAAGTACTTAAAGACAGACTTAATCGTCTAATCGTGATTCTGTTAAATGACTTTCCATTGGAAAAATTAGATCCAGATCTAAAACTTTATTTAAAGACAAAAACATACTTGAAGGTAGGGGACCCTTGGTTTTGGCAAAAATTGAAGTATGCTTTACCGGACATTTCCAAACCGCAACCAAACAAAAAGCAGAAGAAGAAAGGTACCAAGAATGGCATTGGGCCTTCAGTGTATGTTGTTTTTGGCTCCAATAGTAGTCTGCACATTTATGAAGAGGTTCAAACAGACTGAAACTTATGCATTTCAATATTGCCCTTAGTTACACACTGACTGGCACATATATTTTTGTTATCGTTTTAGAGATATTTATGTTATAAAAGTTTCATGTAATTTGGGCATACGGTAATGGTCACTTCAAAGTATTTCTGTTTTTTGGCCAATCATAATTTTATCCAAAAGTTAATTTATTTTTCTTTAAACCTCTTTTGGCAAATCAATTAAAAACTACTTTTAGGGTTCAAGGGATAGGTGAACCAAACTTTTTTCCCCACTGTCCAAACTATTAATACAGTTATCTGAGTAAACAAACAAACTATGGTATATACATGTTATAGCATCAACACTAATCATACAAATGTGAAGAAAATTCACGTGGTTTCTTTTTCTACTCATTTAATTGCTCCTTGCTATAAAACACATCTTCCTTTTCTTTTTTGGTAAATTTGGCATTTTATGTTGCGTAAGCTTAATTTTTTGTTTATGTTACCAATTGTATGTACATAAAATAAATATATGAACGTACCATTGCTTTTAATGTCTTTTGATTAACATGTTCATAAAGCTTTTTAATATACTATGGCATATACAAATAAAGAAGAATATATTGTGTAAAAATATTGGGCTCTTATAGGCATAAAATTTCAATGACTTCTGCATTTCTCTTTGGCTCGTTAGTGATTTAAGCCTATTGATACATGTAGTCTATATTGACTCTTGTCAAACAAGCTTGCGGTATTTTCAAAATTCCAATGTTTGGAGACTTGCCAACCATTTATTTCTTATTATATGAAATTATCTCTGGATATTAAATGAGTTTTGCCAAAACAATGTTACACGACGATCAGAATTGTCTGTGCGTTATAGATTATGTAGTTTCGTAAAACTTTCCAGTCAAAAATAATTAGCACTGTACGAAGTGGAGGGGATAAAAAGTCAATATGTATGTGGTGGAGGGGGCAAATAGGCAATAAGCAATGTCTTGGAGGGAAACTTAAACTTCTCTCCCATGTAAATTTGTTTGAAGGGCATTAAAATTGACAAATTACATCATGTGTAAGGATGGGAGGTAAGTACCTATTTCATTTATCAGGTTTGGGTTGAAGTCCAGAGTAGGGTTGTTTAGTTATTGTAGAGAATGACAGACTTCAGCTTTTGAAATAACTGCTACATTTCTTAATTGAAAATTATGCTAGACAAGCATGTATACATTTTGTCTGAAAGTTGATTTAATGCTTGAAAAATATATGTAAGAACATGCATTACAAGCTTCATCAAGGACAAATAGAGAAGGCATCAGGTAGTTTTTGATATTTCAATTTTTCAACTTTTATTTTGTTGCAGTAAAACACAAGTGCATACATGTTTATATCCAGGTGGATTTGATGGATATTTATATATTGAAACACATCAATAATTTATCATATAAGCTAATATATATACATTAAGCAATGTATCTTTAACAGTTCAAACATAATCACACGGATTCAAAAAAAAAAAGGTTATGTCAAGCCCCAGTTGAAACAAAGACCTTTTTTCTCTTCCTTTATAAACTGATCCTACATCAATTTTAACAAATGTTTTCTCAGTATATACATGAAGGGTTTTCCAACCCCTTTTGTGTCAAACACAGTGGTTTCTAAAGCTCAACATTATGCCAGAAAACTTTGTTTATATAACTTGAATGGGTTAACTAAAATGGAATTCAATAAAATGAATGAATGAAAACAAAGCTCCACATTGTGAGAGTTATGACATAAAGAAATACTGACTTGGACATGTACCTGGGGGTAAGTTTCAAAAACAACAAATGGAGGGGAAAGTAAAATACACATTTTTTAAGATTGAAGGGTGTTAGTACTATGTGTAGTAAAGTAGATGAGTGTGAAAAGTAACTGTTAACATAACATGAACAAACTTAAAAAAACAAGTGAGCATGAAACAAACAAATGCAATTTGTTCAATTGAGTGCATACACACAAATTACAATTCAAGGAAAACTGCCGTATTATAGTATTGTGCACATTGCTATATGTCCTAAAACACCTACAGTTAGACACATTAACAATAGAATATTGGTCATAAGTGTTTAGAGTAAATACTAGCAGTTAGCAAATGTATCCAAGGAAAGGAATACATAAGTAAGTTGTGCACTTCATCAGTCAAAGTAACAGTCCAGAGGTAGACGTCTGATGTTAATAACTCAACTTTAATTACAAATGGGAAAAAAGATGTGAGCACAGTCAGAAGAAAAATTACCTTAAATTGATCTAGTTAAGTAAAAATCTAGGATGGTTTGTCTAATTAATTGTTTAAAGGATCAAATGTCTCAACTGACTGGAAATGCCTTTTTTAGCTGCAAAATGATATGGTCAAAGACAACAATACTTTTGACTGTATTTCTGGTTGAGCCGTAGTTCTGGTTCACCCGGGAGTCCTGGTTCAATAATAAAAAGTATAATAATAATAGCCAATTCCTCTCATTCAAAATTATGCACAGCCTGAAATTTGGTATAACAGTTGTTCCAAAGTTGACTAATCTTTAATTGGAATAATAATTGAGTACCTTGTCAATAAGAAATCTGACATTTTAACGAGGAGCCGTTAGTATGGATTTATTTGTTTTTAAATCTTCATTGTGTTGTGGAGCGGTTGGCATATGATGCCAACTGCAAGCCTTTTACATGAGTTCTGACATATGTTTAATTTCCTTTAATTAATGCACTAAAAGTTTACAACATCTAGTTGCAAGTTAGAGATCAACAACTAAAGAAGCCCAACATGTTTAACTTAGCTGTTTCAGATAGTCAAGGGCTGCACAGTGCAGCATTGTCAATTCTTCCTCTTGTCAGTCCTAAAGGTGTACATTGTCAATTCTTCCTCGTCAGTCCTAAAGGTGTACATTGTCAATTCTTCCTCTTGTCAGTCCTAAAGGTGTACAAATATCACATGAACAAATCTATTCATCTCAAACCAAAAAGTGCATAAAAAAAGTTCACAACAACAATGCAGTAGATTCGTGGATTTTAGCTTGAGTCGATGTTGACTATAAAATGGCAAGCCACACAGCTCTGCTTCGTTTAGTAGAGTGATTGCACTTTGATTGCAGATTAATCAGTTTTACAAAACTATTGAAAGCTAAAGAAAAGTTTCTTCTAAACAGATGAAAACAGACTTTTTGTTCATAGTACAGGTCATCAACAGTTTTCTATTCTTTAAACCTGACTGCACTTGTCACCTTTCAGGAATAGAAATGTTAACCCTTTTCTGCTGTAAGTGTACTATTGTTCTCTGATTTGATATTGTTCGCATGTTTGATCTAATGGTAGCTCACAATATAGCTGCCTTTGAAGAGTTAGATCAAGGGGCATAACAACTGGTCCAAGGGAGATAACGTTATGCTAAATTAACCACAGGGGGCGTTGACTGTTGTTGAGTCTGTGGGACAGGTCTTGTTGGTAGAGCATAGGGAGCCCCAAGAAATTGATCAGCAATTCTACCAGCTTCCCGAAGACCACTTAATAATGCACCGTGAACAGTGGCTGGATAGTTGCGTATTGTGTGCTCTCCTGCAAAGAATAGTCGTGGAAGGTTTCCAGGTTGAGGTGGAGCTCCTTGCACACTGGGGCTAGGTGCCACAGGTGTGGACATCAGATCATAATCATTACCTGTAACAAATACAACATATTTACATTTGGACAATAGATAGTATACTTGTGTGTACCGTTCAAAGCAAAATAACAGCAAATGTAACAATACAACCCTTACATATTCACATTAGTAAGGTCCAATGTAACAAATCTGAGTCACCCTTATCTGATTATTATCCTTTAAGAAGAGTACATGTACTTATATACTCATAAAACAAAACAATTGACTGATTCTAACTTTAATCCAAACTATTCTCTCTTTAATAGGGCGATCAAATTGACAATACACCTGTCCCTCAATATAACACGCATCGCGAATACGCGGAATTCAGAACAACGTGGTCGGCAGGGTGTCCCCAAAATTTTAAAGCAGTGTTGTTGTTGTAAGAATTGTTCGTGTTCAAAGGAATGTTGAAAATTTGAACTATACAGATTATTTCCTGGGCGAGTGTGAGTAGTGAACAATGTAAAGATAATAATACCTACTTATATGTATTTTGTTATCGTTTACCGGTGTGTCTTAAATAGATGTAACTGAAGGGTTTGCATTTTGAAAATGAAACAGGAAGCCCGACTGCCGTGTTATAAATTTGTAAATTCTATATCATAAGTGACACGAAAATTTGATGAATTGAAAACCTCTCGGAGTACATACCTGACGATCCAGCCGCCACAAATGAGTAAGATCCTCTAGACCATGGATCGGCTCTCCACCGAGTCACTAAAGTATCCTTAGGCTGAAAACACACCAATGAAATGTTGATTGGTGTTTTACATCGTACTTACGGTTAATTCACTGATATCATGATAATGTAAGTATTGTTGAGGAAAGAAGTTAAATCACACAGGGCTAAATAGTCCAAAGCTCAAACGAGCCCAGGAAAGAACAGAGGCCCTGTCTTACTTGTACTTAGTAAAAACAGTACTTCAGCTTTATATAGAGGATATTACACAGTGAAGTGTGAAAACCATAAATATTGTTCGAGTGAGTGGTGAAAGTGAAAGTTATCGCTTCCACCATTCACGAGAATTTTTAGTTTTTTTTATTATTTATATCGTCGATAAATTCGTAAATCACCATGCGTTGACACATTTTCAATGACCATTTCAAATCAGACGAGTTCAGACTAGCATGACGTTGTTCGGGGCACGACATCAAATAGAATCACGTTATTCGAAACATGACGTTCAATGATGACACACGTGTGTTGCGTTATGAAATTACATGCATCCATATACAACGTCACAGTGAAAACTAACGCATCTGACGAAACAGTAGGCTGGCAGGGTCAAAGTTCAATGTAATAACAAAAGTGTAACACTGTAGTGAAATAACACATTTATGAGTGAAGGAAATCCTGATATTTCACCTTTATATAAATAATAAAGAATGATATTTCACCAATGCCTGCGAGATATTTGAGCCCTCAACATCGTTTAATTTACATCAAAAAGCCTTACCTGTGGCACTGCACTGTTGCCAAAGATTCCCTTGAGAACAGCAATAGATCGAGCTACAATCACATCATCGGGTACGTTTTCCATTATGGCTGCAGCTTCCCCTGCTACAAGAGCCAACAAAACAGGAGCCTTGTAGAGGTTCCAGAACAGGAATAGCTCACCTCTGCTCGCTGTTGTACTGCCAACATGGCCAAACAAGTTTGAGTTTGGGTCCCAAAATATACGGTCAAAACATAAAACAACCTGGAAGAAAAAGAACAGACAGGTGTTTGTTTGATTGGGGTTTACGCCATACTTTAGGGTTATTTCACTCACATGACGGTGTGCCAGCACAATGGGTGAAGGAAACCAGCCATTACAATACAGGCACAACAGAACACACCACAGTACATTTACAGGACACCACAACAAATCAGCTTCCTGATGCTCTTTAGCTCAAGAGGGCACAGAAAGCTCCCACCCAACCACCAATAAAGGAGATGTTACTGTATTAATAGTATCTGCTGAAATAACTCTTGCTACAGTTATTTATCAATGTAATAAAATGGATCTGAACCTTACATACGTTAAACTTCATAATTTGTTTGTCATTGTAGTTTGACCTTAGATGTCAATCAACTTACAAGATACACAGAAATTTCATAAAAGATTCCGAAAAGACAACATGTTACAATTTAACAAAAAGATACTACAATCAAAACGGTTTTCAAGGTTAATAATTGGACAGGACTTTTTATACTAAAACAAAACTGCAAGAGAAGTGCAACTCCAAAGAACAAAGACACAATTCTATCTCAATATTTGTTTTATTGTGCCATCCTCATAACCATCCATTATGATGATTGCAAAATAAAGCACCGAAATATTGCGATCAAAATTAGTCTTTCATTCTTCCGAGTTACACTACTCTTGTACAAAGTCAAGTTTATCAATGGAAACCGTGGGTTCTGTAATACCTTATTGAGATTCCCAAATCCCATCCTCTGTACAGCTGTAGTCTTCCACTCAGGTAAGGGAGGTAAGAACTGGACACTGTTTATCCCCCCTCCTCTCACACACTCCTTCAGCACACCAAGTGGTAATGTACAGAGCACGGCGTCACCTTTATATGTCAGGTG
The DNA here is from genome assembly GCA_032466195.1 of Katharina tunicata. NCBI lineage: Eukaryota > Metazoa > Mollusca > Polyplacophora > Chitonida > Mopaliidae > Katharina > Katharina tunicata. The sequence goes on from JAVFBZ010152403.1 coordinate 64,501, forward strand.
ATTTGTGTTATTACGGGCATGAGTCGTTACTATTTCAACACCTACAAAATACAAAAATAAAACGGCAAAAATTAAATATTGACTCAAACTGTTGTACTAAAAATTGAGTTAATTTATTATCTGTTTTTAATAATTTGTTTCTACATTCCAGATATACCACAAAAAAACTCATAAAGTAAAAGGCCAATAAAAACTCAGAGAGACAAAGCATTATGGTTACACATATATTGTGTTGCAAACATGCTTTACAAGAAAGGAATTCTTGCTATCTATGGCACCCATTTAATATAAAGTATAAATTTAAGTAATTAAATGTTATTATATGTTGTTATTTATTTGACTGGTATTATATGTTGTACTCCAGGATATTTTCACTTATGTCCTGTGATTTGTGGAAAAACAAGAAGAAACATTGTCAAAACCACCCCGCAATATCTGTGTCCACCACCAATTATACCTGATGGTTGACAGAGGGGTCAAATCTGTGAGGTACATTGCAGGGATATCAGAAAGGCAAACGCTTAAACCACAACGTGGCCTCCGATTTTAAAAGAGTAGCACAAAACACCAACAGCAAAACAATTTGTATTTATTACTATACGTTTAGCATGTTAGGTCACTTAGATACTATACTGACCGGAAGGGTTATATCTGACTTGTCTGACTGCTGTGTTTAGTTTGATATCTATTCCCTCCGAGAGAGCAACAGGGACACAGGAATAACCATTACGAACTGAAATGAAAAAAAAAAAAAAAAACACTTCAATATATTAGACAGACTTACAAGCCAAACTTCACAATCATCAGTTTTTAAACTTATCCAATTCTTCGAGTTTATCTCAAAATTTTAACACCTTGAATATTACCTCAGACGTGTATACATCAGACATAGTACAGTACTTTGACCAACAGACATTTCCTGTTTACGCAATAAAATTGCCACATTATTAAACTAAAATTTGGGAAAATACTGTTATAGCCTTTGGATGTTATAGACTTGAAGATTTTGCAATTAGACCAGCATGGAATTTTCAGTAAAAAAACAAGCTTAAAGACCAAGTTTTCCTCAGTCTCTTAGCTCTACGAGCACTGGGAAAAGAGGATTCCCAAGCTTTCAAAGAATTTGATACATGATTCAGTTTAAGAACAATAAATGTAGGATCTTACAGGTCATCTTGCTAGAGTTTCTATAAAAAGGTTTTGTAAACCCATTAAAGCTACTAGTAGCCAACAGCATATTCATAGTAAAAGAATAAGGAGTACCCGGTAGGCTGAATTTATTTGCTACATGTATTTTCACTAACTGCAGCACACTAACTTTAGTTTAGGAAATGAAGATACCACATCAAAGTGATAATTGATATCAACTGACCGGTTAAATGACTCCCAGAAAACTCAAAATCATCATCTTGGTCCCAGTGTTTTAGCGATAACATGGACAAGGGTGTGGCGTTAGCAAATTCCAGGTTAGCAAAATGCCAGTCCAGTATCTGACGATCACGGCATGACAAATACACATCGCTGACGAGAAAGAAAAAATACATATTGTGAATTACAAAGAATAATAGATTAAGAGAATTGTAAAACAACTTACAAATTTACATCTCATCTCAAATGGAAATTTACAACCCAAAGAAAACACAAAGACAGTGGGTTTTCTATTAAGCCCTATCTAATAATTAACTACACCCTACATGTTTCTACAAGAATTTGGTTAATAGATTTTACCTTGGATGGGAAGATTCTAACTCCTGTAATTTGTCTTCTATTTCTTTCTGTTGGGTGACTAGTTGATCATACTCCTAAAAACAGATGATATAGTAATTGAACAAATACTTTTATTGTTATGCTTTAGTGTGTTCAAGAAGCGATTCACTGACTTTCAGTCAGCTAATGCCGAAATTAGCTGAATGGGTCCGACACGACGTGACCGGTCTAGACAACAGTTGGATACAGTTGGCCCGGTGTGAGATGCAGTCGCAAAGACTTGGGACTTGTCGCGCCTGTCCTTTTGTAGTCAAACGTCATTTAAGAGCAGAATTAAATTTGCATAGTTGCGTGATGTCAACAGAGCAATGCAGTGTGACATGAACATTGCCGAGTTCTTCAGAATAGTCATGATTGTACACGCCTGTCCAGTCGCGTCGCTCTAAGTCGGCTTGGTCTGACATTAGCTTTAGAGAAAAGCCATGAAGTGAACTTGCTTCATTTTCTTTTACTATATATATACAGTCTATTGTACACTACGCACAGTAGCTAACTTCCCTCAAGAAGCGACTTGTCCAATACAAATCCGCGTCTGAGACGCACATCGGACGCACATTGTAAGCCAACAATCCTTGGGCAATCCTCGGGCGATGTGCGTCTCGTCTCCAATCGAAACATGACGCGGATCGAGTGCCCTGTTTTAACAACATTCTTCTCATCCACGCTCAATATTTTTTTATTTAACGAAAAACTAACCTGATTTAATTGGTTATGATTTACTGTGTCAGTGTGAAAACAAAATCGGAGGACCCTGATGAAGCCGGGCTCAGACAACTCCCAAATATCGAACAACAGCTGTAAACACGACACGTGGATTTCACGGGTTTTTCGTTCAATTATAATATCAAAACAATATTACAACTTTTTTTATTACATATTATTTGTGGTCAATTATTACTGATGAGCGGCCGTATT
>JAVFBZ010152404.1:0-40079 GCA_032466195.1 Katharina tunicata
ATCTGAATGGGATTATATAGACCACGGATTGCGCAGATGTGTCATTTGTATTTAAAATCGTCAGATATTTTCTAATTATTATTCAAGGTGTCTAATTATTATTCAACATCTAATGCTTTCATCTTTGCTTGATCCTAAAACCACTTAATTTAGAGTACCTACATGTACCAAAGCATATTTGCTTGTTAAGGCATACATGTGTTGTGTTGTGATGTCCCAGTTACACTACATATTGTTTACCGATTCTCAATATTTCCTTGGCCCGTTATAACGACTGATTATTGATGTCACGCTGAGAATAACTGGTGCAACTCGTAACACCATTCTGTGCCACGATTTGATTGATCTCTCGAAAAGATAGCCAATGTACTTTCCACATTCTATATGGGAATGGCGTCCATTTGTATTAGTTACGTGGAGTCTGTGTTGTAGTTAATTTACTTTCTTGTGGTCACTTCAGAAAATTCTGCTACCTTTTATGTGAATTGTAATCTATTACGTCTTACATCAATCTCAATTCTAAACATCCCAGTCGATATGAAATCTATAAACAAATTGAGAAACGAGTCACTGCCATTAGCTACCTGGCACTAATATTGATTATATTCACATTATTCCGATTCGCTTACTCACTCAAATTAGTGATGGGAATTTTTAGTTTACACCTAAGGATACTTGAAAAGCTTTCTGGCAAACCGATTTTGTTTCATTACAATCTGACTATTGACGACAGTGTTAGAATTATATGTTAAGACATCAGATCAGATGGGGCTATATCCTAAAACATTTCCTGTACTCCTAAATCTAAATATATATATTTGTTTTCTAGCTGATAGTTCGACACTTAATTTTATTACCACACTGTCAATTATCTACAAATAGCTTCTTATGAGTGACAATGACAATTCTCCTACATTGTAATTGATCATATTATTTGTTTTCTTCAAATACAAAGGTATGAATTGATGAACTCGTTTCCTTGTTAACATAAACTTTCGTGCAATCAATGATTTGCAACAGGGGTAATCTATTCGAATTTAGGAGGATAATTTTACATTCCTTCTAATGATATAATAATATTGCAGTATAATTTTACATTGTAAGTGCTGGATAGAATGTCTGCGGTAAAAGATAAGTGTTAATGTTGAAGGTCTCGTCCTAACCCACTGAAAGAAGCCAAGCCCGAAATATGTGAAGCACCGCTAAACTGACATTAACTCACCTCTGTTGTGCTTAAAATTGAGACAAAGTTTTTTAAATTTAAAGTTTATCATAATATTAATAGGGACGAAGAGCTTTCTAACTCATCTAATATTTGATTTGGCCAGTAGAAAGTATTATACACATGACAAGACTGCTTCGACGTAGATCTGCAAACGCCAAGGAAATTCCACTTTAGTTATAATTGTTTGTGATGATATCAATATAAGGTAAGCTTAATATTACATTTTAGTCTAGTCATTTTCTTGTATCGTCTAGTCATTTTCTTGTATCGCCAATTCACAGAAGCATATTCAATAAAAAAAATTTTTATATTCAACATTATGTTAAATCATTCAACATCGATAATTGCACAAGGAAAAAAACGGATACAAAAGCACAATCTGTGAAAACATCTAAACATTGGATTTTAGTCCAGTCATTGATGTTTTTTTTGTATCGCCTCGTCACAGAAACATAATCAATACAAATATATTTTTCCAGTCAACATTATTCAAAATCGATAATTAACTAACCCATTTGATATTAATACAATAGGAGGATCTGATAAAACAGAAAAGTTATGAAAGTTAAAAGGTATCAAAAGGTCAACGACCGGGAGACGCGAAGCGTAATCATGATAAATAGGTAACTGTTATTTTCCACGAAATAACAGGTCGTGTGACCTGTTGCTGCCTCAGCCAAATGGTATCAGGGAGCCAATTTGTTGTGATGTCCAGTGTTGCTACTTGTAAATGTACCGTTGTGCCTTCTGTGTTGCCAGCGTCGTTTACGATGGTTTTCTCCACCAATTATGCTGGCACGCCGCCTTATAAGTGAAATAACCTTATGTAGTGAAAACCCCACCCAAGCGAATAAATAAACGAAACGACATGATCAGGATGGTTTCACGAAGATTGTCCGTTGGTATATATGGAATCCAATTTTGCTTATATTCAAACTGTTTCTCAGGTTAGAATTTGCAAAGCGTATAATTAGGTTGTGTCACTCAGTGAATCAACCAATGTATCTTCAAGACATAAATTAATTTACAGTTGAACCAATCACGAGTGAAATTGAAGAAAATTATTCCGCAAATTTCTCAACTTGTCAGCTGCATTCAGAATAACCTCCACTATCAGTACGATCAATATGACATCAACTAGCCTCTAACGTAAGGATGTGCACAAAATATTCTGGCAGCAAAAAAGGGTTTCTAAATGATAGGGGCTGTGATACGCACCAACTGTTGACAACTGCTCAGTTACATGTATATCAAAGTGCATGCTTATCGACAATAATCTCTTTCACACTGTAAAACTCTAAAAATGCATCAACTCTGAGAAAACATGTAAGGCAATGGTGTTGAAATTTTATCGTACAAATTAACCGTAAAACTTAGTCTGATGAATAAAGTCGCACCGTTAACAGATCTAATATGTATTTTGCATATTTGTAGTCATAGGTTCTCAATAGTGTTTTCCACATTATTTTGAGGACTATAGATGGGCAACATTAGTTTAAGGAATATAGATGGGTCACATTAGTTTGGTGAATATAGATGTGTCACATTTGCTTGAAGAATATAGGTGGGTAACTAGTTATACTGGTAAAGTTTATCGATTCCGAAGAATGATTTATGTGAATGTTTTGATAATTTCTAGAATAAATTTTGACTCTTCTACGTCGACATATGCTTGTAGGTAACCGTTGAGCCTTACTTGATGCAATCCATTCCTGTACATCTTGTATCTGTAGAAAACTGGTCTAAATATGAGCAAGTGACTCTTAACAAAGGTAAACAAATTCCCTTCTGTGTTCTCCTCCAACACAATCTTCACTGCAAGCATTTACGTTTCTCTGTGAAGCATTTCCATATGTTTAACACAATCATTTCGGTTCAAATTAAAGTTCATGTAGAAAATTATGCAAACAAAAGAGGAAGGCTAATTGACTCCTCCAGTTAATGTGTGGTGGTTTTTGCACATGATAAAGACTGTTTAAGTTTCATGTTCACATTAGTTTGATGAATATAGGTGGGCCAAATTAGTTTGATGAATATAGATGGGCCACGTTAGTTTGATGAATGTAGATGGGCCACCTTTGTTTGGTGAATATAGATGGGCCACCTTTGTTTGGTGAATATAGATGGGCCACATTAGTTTTGTGAATATAAATGGGCCAAATTAGTTTGATGAATATAGATGGGTCACTATAGTTTGAGGAATATAGATGGGCCACATTAGTTTGATGAATATAGATGGGCCATATTAGTTTGATGAATATAGATGGGCTATATTCGCTTGGGGAATATGGTTGGGCCACTTTAGTTTGAGGAATATAGAAGGTCACATTCGTTTAATGAATTTAGATGGGTATCATTTGCTCGATGAATATGGATGGGTCACATTATTTTAAGGACTATAGATGGGCCACATTAGTTTAAGGAATATAGATGGGTCACATTAGCTTGGTGAATATAGATGGGTAACTAGTTATACTGGTAAAGTTGTTCGATTCCGAAGAATGATTTATGTGAATGTTTTGATAATTTCTAGAATAAATGTTGACTCTTCTACGTCGACATATGCTTGTAGGTAACTGTTGATGATTTTGTCCAGCCTTACTTGATGCAATCCATACCTGTACATCTTGAATCTTTAGAAAACTGGTCTAAATATCAGAAATTTACTATTAATAAAGATAAACAAATTCCCTTATGTGTTCTCCTCCAACACAATCTTCACGTCAAGCATTTACGTTTCTATGTGAAGCATTTCCATATGTTTAACACAATCATTTCGGTTCAAATTTAAGTTCATGTAGAAATTTGACTCATTTTGAATTTAATAACTGAGACAGGGAAATGAGAAAGACTTTGAAATTTTCCGGGTCAAATTAGTATCAGGAAGATAAACTGGCTATCGATTAGTAAGAACAATTTATCTAACTGTTTTGATAATTTCTTTGACAGAGCGAAACAATTCCCGCTCTTCATCGTCGACACTTGCTCCTAAATGTGACATGTTTAGAGAGCGGTTAAGAGGACCAACCGAACCATAGCGCGGTCCTCTATGGCTCTAACATGTCTAATGGATATATGTGTTCTTGGTAAAACCTAATGTGTCTATTGTGGTAGTTAATATGTGGCGTTAGAAATCTGTGTCGACCGTTTTAACAGCCACAAAGCCCTGTCATAAAATTTGACTCACTGCCACCAATTTAATGGCATCTTATTGTTTCCATTCTTCTCGTTTATGATAAGTTGCTTACTCTGTCCTCGTTGGTTGGGTTGCATCGGCCTCGACGACCTACCAATAACACGTCTGGAAGCTCAATAACTCGAGTTACCGGCGAATTAGGTCATCAGTGAGGAATTCATCGATCGATTGTATGAATTTCTCGCTCACCGAAGGTAATATAGACTACTTAACATTATAAAAGGTGATTGTTTTATTTGTGTCCGACTTTAAAATGACTTGAATTAATATTGAAATATAATGCTATCACTTGATTTATGTTAAATCTGCCCAAAGTCCATGGAACTCAAACACATTTTACCCGGTCTATGTTATTTTAAAATCCAGTTGTGCTGTAGATCAGTTTCCAGTAACATAGAATAAGATAACTCAGAACCACTGTGGCTTCCTTTTTATGAGTCTATGTTATCTTGGTATTCCCCCTGCTAAAACAAAAACCCAAACAAATTATAATTGGTTTCAAGTTCAAGAAGTATACAATCGATTTAATCAGGTTTGTTTTGTTTAACATTGATGCATTTATATCGCTTAAAAAACAACAGGATGCGACTTTTTTCGTTCAGAATCTAATGTCTTATAAGAGATAACTCTTTAAAATGGGACGATAATAATTGGGAAAAAAACATCAAGATAGGACAAAAATCCAGACTAATATGTTTTATTTTTGGAAAAGTATCCAAGCAGTCTCACGTTAACGTGTTGTTGTTTAGTTTCCGGTTTTATTCATTTCCATGACATTCCATCTTTAAAAAGGAACATATTTCAGTATCGCTTTGTGCACCAATCACAATTATAGGCAGATGCTTTCCGTCAATGGGTTAGGTATAATTTGGAGAGCCTTCTGATGAAGAATCATGCTGCATGGTTAATGAAGTAAAATGAGAAGGGCTTCTAGTTGAATACGCTGAGAGACAGACAGTTCCTTCATATCGAGAGAAAATGTGACAAAATGGGGCCTTGATAAAATATTGTTTAATGAATGGACTCAAGGTTTAACGTTTATTAGATACTATTCAAGTTCTTATTCTACCCTCTCGAAAGAGATTCAGAGGTAGACATTTCTGTTCCTAAGGTGAACACAATATCAATTCAATACCTTTGTTATTTGAGCAAAGAAGCTGAATTCTGATTGGACAGTCAATTAATGCCTTTTTGAAAATCGAGACTTCCGGTCTAGGTTTGTTTCAACTTAAACGTATGGCCCATTACATATTTGTTCAATCTCTAAAAGCGAAAATAAAAGTTAGTGTTTGCTTTTCAATTAGAGCATATCATGTGTCCGAACATTTTCCCTGGAAGCATAAGCCAACGGAAACCACGTGTCTACATGTCTATGATGTAACCGCTTAACTGATTACTTAATTTATTAATTAATACAATACAATTTACTGTACTATATAATCTCATTCGTTCATACCATGATATAGCAAGGCTGAGGCTCCGGCGGGGTATGCGCTTGAATGCATGGTGATTTAGTGCTTCCGTTTATTTAGGGCCATGTCAGTAATTTTTTTATACTGGTTTTGGAGTGGACCGAGTTGTTGGGTCGCCGTGCATCCATGTGTGTCTTTTGCTGGAGTTGTTGCTTTGCTCTACTATGTAAAACAACAAAACTCAGTGGAAAAAATTATATTCATACCATGCTAAGTTTTAGTTAATAGTCTGTTTTGTGAACAAAACTTGATATGTATAAAACCGCCATACTTGTATTTGTAATGATGACCTCCTGTGCCACCCTGTGAGGTTGATTGAATAAAGAATTGAATTGTATTGAAGCAACACCGCTCCTAAGCCAGAACTAGGGTTAGCCGAAAGTTGGTTTCAATAATTGGATTCCTTTATTTTACCGCAGGCTCTGCAATAAGCATGCCTTTTAACTTTTTAAAATAGTCCAATTGACACTTTGATAAATTCGACTCTCTTTTGTAGTCTCTAGCGAAGTGGCTCTGTATTTGTAGATAAATGAGGTAACTAGAAAACAGGGTAATTTACGGCCACAAGAAACCTTTGCTGGCTCACATCTTTTTATTTATTTCCTGTTGTTTTTTAATTTTGAATAAATTGAGGTTGGGGCTTTATCAGATCTGGTTTAACATCCTCACCTGAAATAATGTCACTTAAGTAAGCTACTGATGCGTAGCTAAATTGACACATCTCTTTATGTAATTACAGATTTGCAGCTTGTCATCTCCCTGCACATTTGAACCCCACACCACAATGTCACCCAAAGTTGGGTTCTGTTGCACTATTCTGGTCACTCCGATACCGTCGACGATTAATCCGCACTGAAGATCTCATTTCATCGGTTATAAAAAGATATTGGGGTAATATTCGTTGACATGGTCTATTCTTTGAATATGTAATTTAACATATCAAAAGTGTTGATGGTCAAGCTGAACGCCCTGATGATTTAGATACCAGCTGCATAGATTACTTCAATTTTAAGAAAGCGCTTGTATTTTATGGATAGCCTATTTCCCATATCATCGAAATCGTTTTATCTTAAAAATCAATACAGGCAACAATTTTATTTTCTAAAACGTCATGGTTGGTTGGAAACAGTGCTAAAACAAAAGAAAGCAGTATTCCTATTCCCATTTCTCTTTGGATCCGTTTGTTCGCAGTTAGATAAAACGTCCACTAGGAAGATTTGGCGCTTCGGGACATAACTGTTCAACATAGTAATTACCGTGGGTTTTTTTTTTTAGTTTATCATCAAAGAAACCGCTTGATTCGTTGTCAATGATACCTGGGTAATGTGTCAAAACAGTGTAGGTGGGTTAATAGATAAACTGTATGACTGCTTAAAGCGGCTTAGCCACGGGGCTTCTTACTACCGCGTGGACGTGAACCGTTTCCATTCTTCTGGTGTACTGATAATTCTGACAATGGATAATCAGCCAGCGGTAGAAATAGTCACGATATAAGTACAATTCATAGAAGAAATTAATGTTACTGGAAATATGGAAGTTATTTGTAGTTTTTATTTTCTAATTGATTTAGTTCACTAAGAGTTCAGTAGTTTGGCATCAGTATTATATTTGTGTTAATGTTAGAAGTGTATGTTCCTTCTTCGTTCAACTCACGCGCGCTTTAATCAACTGTTACACTCAGTTATAGAGGTCACCAAAAAGTCTCTTGCACGTAATGTAGGATTGTGTTTTATTCGTCGTGACATCATTGATTGCGTGTGGTAATATGATAGAAAATCACCGTGCAACTCAGTATTTCAACATTTGTTTATTATTAGTTTATTCGTAGGTCGGAAACAAAACAAATAATGTAAATCTACGAGACTCAATTGTATCAGTTACGTTTTTAACCAAAATAAACCAAGCTCGAGATGATTAGAAGGTATTTTTCTAGAATTATTCACAGGTAATTGTGAAAGATAAAACTTGTCGTCTCTTTCCCATCATTGGCTAAAAATAGACTTTTTTTTTCAGTATTTCATTTCAAACCTTACATCCCCAAAACTATGAAATTTAATAAAATTGGGAACGAAAACTCTCTAGATACTCGCAACATAAACATGGTCGTTTAGTATTAATCATTTCCCACGAAACAACTTGCTCAGAAAACTGTTCACTGGCATGTTTGGAATACGAATTTACACTTTGTTCTGTCTTATAGGTTTGAATTTACTGTCATGTCGAACAGCAAATCAACCAATGTCTATTGAAGCCGTGATTTAGTTTACATTCGAACCAATCACGCGTGAAATTGAAGAAACTGTTCAGCAAATTGCTCTATCTGTCAACTGCACTCAGAATAACATCCGCTGTCAGTTCGATCAATATGCTATCAGCTAGCCTCTAACCTAAGGATGTGCACAAAATATACCTGCAGAAAAAAGGGTCTATAAATAATCGGAGCTGTGATACTCATCAACTGCTGACAGCTGTTCAGTTAAAGCGCATGCCTTACCGATGGTAATCTCTTTCATCTTGCATTTCCTGACATTAGTGAATTTAATTCGGACATGCATGTGAATACAGTTGAGGAAGTGGTTTGGGTTATTGTCAAACACAACGGTAAATCCGAGAACATAGGATGGTAACCAAACGCTTTTATATGTATGAAGAGCTTATTTAGATTCGCGAAACACAGCACAACTTGAACCAGTGTAAATTTATTATTTATAACTTCTAGAAAGGATACTTCTAGGTAAATGGTTAGGTTAATGGACGGAGAAAGCTCAGCATTTGGACTTCAGACGAAGAGATCCATTACTACACGACACTAATTTAAGGACCATAGATCCATCAAATTACTTGTTTTCTATGGAGATTTCTTTTAAGAGACTTTAAGGTGTGTTTCACAAGTTAACAAAGTTGGACTGACCATAATTTCAATTCAATAACCGAGACAAGTAAAATATAAAGATTACTCCCAGGTAACATTAGTAGGAGGAAGATAGACTGGTGACTTTGGGATAAGACTGTCCAATTCAAAAGAACGATTTATCTGACTGTTTTGATAATTCCTTTGTTATAGCAAATACAACTAAACTCTCCGTTTTCAGCACTTGCTCCTAGGTCGGGATTGATAGTCTAGGTCGGGATTAATAGCCTAGGTCGGAATTGATAGCATAGGGCGGGATTGACAGCCTAGGTCGGGATTGATAGCCTAGGTCGGGATTGATAACCTACATGTAGGTCGGGATTGATAGTCTAGGTCGGGATTGATAGCCTGACCTATTGATGGCCCAGGACAATTTGAAATGACAAAAGTATCAGACTTATATTCTCGAAAGGGATGTGGAGCGTCAGTAGGACAATCGGGGCATTCTGTCGAGACCAATCTTCATGGATGATGCCACACCCAAAACCTAAATGCGAAAATATGAAAGCAGGTTCCAACCTTGAAACCCAATTTGTTCACATTTGAACATTTTCGGCCCAAGACAGTACAAGTTGACTAAGTAGTTCTTAAATTAAAGAATACTTCACAATCTTCACGAAGACGGCTTCAGTTTTAGGAAGATTTTCATTTCCAGTGCGAACATAGTGATATATTTAATCCACAGTGTACCGATATGATCGATGAAAACTTTATCCAATTCATCATACAATCTATGTAAGATTCCTCGACTCTTAGTTTATGGTTTTTAAAATATAATGGAATGTTATAATTGAACTATTCTGTCCATAAAACACAGAGGATAAGACAACACGGCTATAGTTATCTCAAGCCAGACACAATCTCTTCAATGGCTCTCCAGACTGAAGACGGAGGGGAGCTCGACCGCCTGACAAACTAACCCTGCTGCCGTATATATATCTCCTCGAGTAAAGTGATCGATGAGATTTCACACTGTTTGAGACGCCTTCGTTGTTGGTCATCACTCGTTCGTCAACTGCTCAGGAGTGCAAAGATTCAGAGCCTGCTTAAATCGCTAGGGTGATCCGTGTGGCTGACTCTAAGTGCCCGGGATACAGCACTGGTCGCTGTTAAGAATGTCGGTTACTATTAATAAGGAACAAAATTATCATCATGGAATCTTTACTTAGAAACGCGTTGTTCAATGTTCAGTGAAGGCACCATTGGTTACGAAAACAAAGTTCCTTCATCAAGAGATGAGTATTACACACATGATCTCGAAAGTTTGTGATTGATCATTTTTTCATCGATTTGGAAAATCATAGAGTACATCTTTCCGTTCTAGAACTAACATTGGTGACGTGGTGTATATTGTTTTATTCGTGTTTTTTTTTTTCTGATGTGTTCACATTTTGGATATACCAATAATTGTACAAATGATTTGAGAAGTTACTAAATACGCTCTATACGTTGTTTACAATGCTGGCGTGAAATGTGTTGAAACATTAGGGATTTTCGTTAGGCGTTATGACGTTTGGGACAACGGACAAACAACAGATGGAACAGAGTACAACGAGATAGAGATCAGAGAAGACATGGATTTTACTAGAAACAGGTAAGTTAGTTTTAATCCGCGCTTTGGTACAATTGATTAATTAGAAGTCAAATATTATGTTAGGGGTAATTTTATACAAGTGCGTACTCCGTGTCGTGCAACTCGACTTCAACATGTAACGACCGGTTTTGATAATAGGAAGTAACTAATTTTCTTGTGTAGAGGATTGCTTTCAGATGATTAATGGACGATTGCAGTTGTTTGTTACCGACGGGTTCATAAACTCCAGAAGCTTTAAAACTAAATTCCGCTTGTATAGCATATTGTTACCTTTTAGGTATCCCTAATGACAATGTATACATGTATGTATACATATAGGTGTTTGGTCAGACGTTCATTGGATGGTGTGGATATATACTTTTAGATTACAATGCACTGGTTTTTGTTGGGCTTATTTGAATCTGCCAACTAGGCATCTGTATCCATATGTCATCGTATTTAATGCGTCTTTCCACAAAACATGTATCTTGTGTCTATACTGATTGAAAACTCAGACTATGTTAAAAACAGGAAAGCTTGTTATATATAGCTCCTGGCATTGGTTGACAGCTTTACTGTTTATTTTTGAGCAGGCCAACTTACAGTTTTAAAACATGAATACAAATACGTTTAGAGATACGTTTTGCCTGTGCGACTTGCAAGGACACATGAACAAATATATCCGCTTTTAGCAGAAATATTTAATTACACTGCATAATCTAACAAAATTCAACCGAAGAACTGCTCATGGCATTTCAAACATATTATGAGAATATGACGGGTGGATGTGCCCTCAGAGCAAATGGGATTCAGGATTTAAAGCGGTGTCCTGTTATTTTGTCCTGTAAATCTACTGCAGGTCGTGTCAGTGGAACACATGAACCCGTGTGGGCGTTTGTAACAGCTGTGTGCCTGATTTGCCGAAAAGTGGAATAATCTAATGTTGTGTCATTACCGGGTTCTAATAATGGTCTAGCTTAGGAAGAAAATGTGTTAGATTGTTTTCCTGGACAAAGTGTAGGTTGGAAGTTTCTTGATAACACGTGCTTGGATAATACAGACGGTTTTCCTTAGTCAGTTGTCGTCCAATTTCTGTCTAATATCTCCTGTCAGGAAATGATAGAATGTAATTTCTCAAAATTCCCGACCAAACATCCGCCAATCGGCTACTCTAACTAGTTATGACCAGGGTTTACCTCGCCACTGCAACGGCCTTATACTGGACGACAGATCAAATATAACTATTTCACTATAACATGCACAATACCCTCTCGCTAAAGTTTGAACGTTACAGAGCACAGTGCTAATTCATCAGAATAACCCGAATAGTCTTGTGATAATACGTTTTGTATGTATTAGGTGTTTTCAGCAAGGGGACAGGGACATCTCATACAGACTAATTTAAAATTTATTGAATGATATTTCTTCTAAGCCATGAATTTGGGTTATTGACTTTAAAGTCAGTTGTGCAGGTCAACACGGAGGTGAATGGAACCATACGAATTTAAAGGGAAAACTGTGTATGAATAAACATGTTTCTTCGTGTTAAAATGGGTATGCTTTGTCCTTAGCCAGAGGGCGTCGTTAATGGTGAAATGTGTACATATAAAGTTTCTTTTCATTAAGTACCTTAATTCTATGGGATATTTTTGTCAAAAAATAAAATAAAAATATGGAGACAATATAACAATCCCACTAATGTGTGTAAGTTTCAGTATAAAACAGCCGTAGGACATTATGTTCGTGTTAATTACAGCTTCATCTGGCTATAGTTTTTTTTCTATGATCAGTTTCAACCAATGAAATGCTACAAACGACAAGGACTTTACCCCTCAATTTACAAATGCCAACGGCATAGTAAAGTCTGAATTGTGAAATATTCATGAGTACAGCGTTAGACACCACTCATATAAATAAATGAATGCATATATTCTCCTTTTTCACGTATTGATGTCTTAATTTTCGAGTACCTAGCTGGCTTAAAAGGTCGAAGTCCATCACACGACGCGATACATTTTACAGTGTTTGATTTTGTTTTCACATTTATTTATTGATGTATTTAATCGAGTTGTGTTAAATGTCGTATTCCGGAGTATTTTACTGGACGATTTAGCGTTTTCGGTGTATAGTGGAACAGAACAATTCCGGAAATTTGACATCGCTGGGTCACTCAATACCGTATCTTATTTTTTTTTAAATTTTGCATTCATTGTTTAAATAAAGAATTCCGACAGATGCTGAATTGTTGAATGAAAACTGTTCATTGAAATTTACAAAAGACAAATCAAAATGTTCGTTTTTTGTTTATAAAATATAACAAATCCGACCAGATTTAAAATAAAGCCCATATTTTCGAGTTATTCAAGACTTGATTTCCACTCTGTACGACCTGCTATGTAGATTCTGCTTCTAAACTTATTCTTCGAACTCTAATGATCGCATTCTGTTCAGTTCTATGTTTGTGTCTTTTCTATGTTCTGTTCTATGATCTTTTTTCGTAGTACTCTGCATTGCGGCCACCAGAGTAAAAGCTTAAAGTAAGGCAACTGTGTTAAACACTTGAATGGTACAGGAGGAAAAACTGAAATGCCACCAACGTTTAAATGTGTTAACATTTAAGTTTAAATATTGAAAGAACAGTTATACATGAGTTTTGATTTGCTAATATTAATGTATCTACAGCAAAACGTACATGGATTTTGTCTGTTTTTATTATTATTATTGGATTACTTCACAACAAAGTAAAGCATCGGCAGATTATTATAAGGCGGATAACTCAGTTCTGTAACAAAGCAAAGTCACAACCGTTCTCAAACACTCCAATTAGCTGATGATAAACATAACGCCATGTTGTGTGTCCAGAATACATTGATGCTTATTTGTATGGCGTACCAGAGTTCTGATTATGTAGCTAACTCAGTATCGGCAACATTATACAATTTCATCAAAAGAATCTATACCTGAACAGAATGGAAAATCCCAATTTTGAAAGATAAATGGATTAGTGTATAGAGCTGGTATGAAAGTAAAATATCAGGAAACCATCACTGGGGCTCACGCTGAAATCCTCTCCAGGTACTACTAAGTATGAAGAGATTTCGGAGCAAGTTTGTCCTTTACATACAACAATGACATGAAGCATAGTTCTATTGGGGTTTTTTTAGATTCAATCTTGAATGTAGGATGTTGTTGATACCGTAGTGAGAATCTTTGTTGGAAATAAATCCCCATTTGATCTTAATTCTAACCTTCTAATTCTATAAAATGTCGAAGTGTATTTATCTACGAACTTGTTTGAATACTTTTTTTTATTCAACTTCGAAATGTCGTCCCATGGAAATAATACACAATCGTAAGTGTTTCCTACTTATAGGTTTCTGAGTACATGAGTATTATTTACAAAAGTAACGAATACATTGAATAATTTAAACATTGGAGCCCTGTAGTGTATGAACCGACCAAACGTAAAAGCAAATCAATCCCTTATTCAGTGTTTAGCGGATCAGAAGTGATTTAGTTTGTGGTTGATCGATCACGGGTGAAATTGAAGAAACACTTTTACAAATAGATACACCCATGCAGTGTATCTTAAGGACGTAGCAAGTCGATAAATTTCCAAGTCAAATTCCCCCAAGGTAAAGATGAATACGTGCCCAAGCCGTCTCTCTTGTATTTGTACGCGAGTATTCACTTCCATTCCTGACGTAAAAACTTAGTTTAAATGAGCACAAGAGTTTCTATATGAGAATAAATAATGTAAAAACTGAGCTTTAATATTATTTTGTACTCCAGTGATATCATATTATTTATGAATTTTTTAAACTTTCGGTGATTGAAATTAATAAAAAAATATCAGAAGCAGTTCGCTGACAACTTAAATACTTTGTGACATTTTTCTCAACAAAGGGATGATTTTTGTTACTGTGTTTGAGATTGATATTAGAATAGAAAGATTTTTTTTATTTAATTTGTGTTTCACGCTGTACTCAGGGGTATTTTCACTTTCTGACGGATAACAGTCCAATCGTCACTAAGCTGAGCGAGGGTTAGGAACGTACATGAATTGACACATTTTGGCAACTAAGTGTAGAAGTTGGAAGCCATAAAACGTTGTGCGTTGTTTGGTAAGTGCTTGAAATTATAAATGACTATAAAACAAATATTTGTATATCCTCCATTAAATCAGTCGACACCTTAAATGTAGAACAGCAGTGCCGATACAGTGGTATATTTAAAATCCACGGTCTAATCGCAAAACGATGTTGGAGACCCAATTTCACTGTTATAGCTTCCCTGGGACAAACCCTGACAAATTGTCCACTTTGTTCCGAATGGCTCTTGCTAGATTCAAATTACTTCTGTCAATTTAATTCAAACATATCGGTCTATGTGGAGGTAAGGCCAAATGTGTGTCCATGCATTACATTCTGGGTAAGCATTATAAATAGTGTGACAAAGGGTGTCATGTTATATCAGGGTCTACATACACGTCACTATACATATAATTATAACACATATTTTCAGTGCCTGGGGTCCGACATCTTCAAGTTATTTACCTTCTAGTGCAATTGTGCTTTTAATAATAAACTGTTTACTCTGATAATTTAACGAGTTACTGCTCGACTTGGTCACACAAAAAAGAAACACCCCGTATAGATCGATGTACATACCCCATATCGTATGAGAATCTACCTAGTGAAACCTTTAATACAATTTGGATGGTTAAACTGGAAACATCTTCATAGATGTCTTGCAACAGCGGACAATGTGCTTAATAGACTTCCGATTGATTAGAAGATCTGTAAATCTCTAATAATGGCTAATGCTATCGGAACCAAGACTTGTTTTCCGGTTGCAAACAAATTATATTACTTTGTCAGAATAACGTAACAAGAGGGTTTAGCCTACGAAATGAATCTAGCATATATCCAGCATGATCAAAGTAGCCACTGATAATGATTGAAGAAAACATATAACATCATTCACGCGGACATCGAACACGATCCGAGCAGACACTCAGCTATATTCAATGAAGCATTAAAGACCATCAAAGCAGACACCAAAAATGGATAAAGCAAACATGGCTGATTGATTGATTGGTGATTACGCCGTGCTCAAGGGTATTTCACTTTTATGTCGGCGGTGTATTCCAACAGTACACCATGGCAGACATCCATCATGATCCAAGCAGACATCCAACATGAACCAAGCAGTCATCCAACATGACCCAACCAGACATCCAACATGATCCAAGCAGACATCCAACATGACCAAGCAGACATCCAACAACATTTAAACAGACATCCAACCTGATCCAAGCAGACGTCCAACCAGACATCCAGCATGATCCAAGCAGGCACCCAGCATGATCCAAGCAGTCATCCATCATGATCCAAGCAGAGGTCCATCATGATCCAAGCAGACCTAAAAAATAGTCCAAGCAGACATCGATACAAACAATTGAGGTAAACAGGACTGTTTTAAACAAACTATTATGGATATTTGCTTACTTGGTCACCTTTGATAACTGTTGGTGATCTGCTTATACGGTAAGTTATTTTACAAAAAAATAAAGCAATAAAGCTAACTATTTTACACTTTTAATTTACACGTTATATTTAATTTGTAGCCATGTGAATACAAGTAAGGCCAAACCCAGTGGTATCTCCAGCCGGAGGGAGCCCTTTGGCTAAGGGCTGTATGTTTCAAGCTTACTTTTATACTGCCATCCCTAACACTGGAGGAACATTATCTTTCCAATGGAGCTAATACTAAAGTGACTTCACATTATTTGGTTGTGTTACTGTCACTAGCTGCTGCTGGAATACACCTCCGTAATGTAAGTGAGATAACATTGGGCACGGCGTAAAGCACAAATCAATCAATCGATCAATCAATCAGTGAGAAGGACCAATTCTCCCAGCTAACCAAGAGCTGTAATGGAGATACTTATAGATATTAAGTATACACCAGCAAACATTAAATACCTCCAGAGCCACGTCATGCTTTATCATTAAAACCCTTAGCCTAAATAAGACTAAGCAATAGAACGAGGCACAAAGTTAAAACGGAGCATTAGGCTGCTATATATGGTCTCAATGAGGCTGTTTTCACAGGTTACCAACGTTAATTGGATCCAACGATCATTAGGAAATCCGTTGACGAGATTGATGGCAATTCTTCTGAAACATGTCTATCCTGTATAGATACCTCAACCCATGGCCAAGGCCACCAACATCAAGTTCAATGCTGGTACCCCTGTATATTAACAGTGGTAACACTAGTAATCGCACATGTGTTGTGAAATACAGGTTCTCGCTGCAGAACTCGGCAATGCGGGACTTCAATTTTGCACAAACAATCCTCTAGGTTAAAAGGGAAGTAATAAAGTTGGTCTGGTGGTAAATATTTTCTGAAATAATAATAATATTAAAACTTCAAAAATGTACTTGATTTTCATTGGTTTTCAATACTGTTGTGTTTTCGCTGAAATAATGTTAGATAAACAACAGGATTTACAAGAAATACATTTAATGGAGAGCCAGCAATGGAATGTGATACAGGCAAATGATACCGAAAGAAAGAGAGCGAATCCATAATTTTCTGAGTATTTATACAATAAAAGTTCCTTTCATTTTTCGTGTAAAACGACACAGAGTTCATGGTGATTTCTATAAATCAACACAAGCATTCTTTGTGTAGGGTGACACAAACATCCTACAGGAGATACTGTGATTCTTCGTGAGAAACAACACAAACAGCACAAAACCTTCCAACCGAGCCGGAAGATTACATTGAAGGGCTAGAACTATGCAGACATAATCGCTCGGGGGGTTTTGTCGTCCGCTTTGATTGTCGTAGATTGTCGGGTCCATATTCCGGTTCTGGAAGTCCGTACTGGGACTTTTCTTTCCGCTTCAGTGTGGATCCGGGTGTTTCTATTGTGTTTCTATTTCCATTGTATGATCCGGCGGCAGCTCCGGAATTTCACCATAACATTCAGGAGGTTCACCGGGTTCGCTGTCTTTCTTGGTTTTGTAACTTGGTTGTAGCTGTTCCCAGTGTCTTCTTTATATCGGTCCTCGTGGTCCTCGTAGTACCTTGAAACTACGACTGCCTTGACGTTTCATGATGATTGCAGGTACCCATCGTGGTTGTTTGTCTCGTCGAGGACCTCAATATAGCGCGTAAACGGGATCTCCAATCTTGCAGGTTCGAGTCACTTTGGCAACGTCCACATGTTTCGACATCTGAGACTTGGTCGCTTCGCGAGCTTGTCTTCCCTGGGCCACATGAGCAGGTGAAGGTAGCAACGTGGCGATCCTTGTTCGAATCTGTCGAGAGTTAAAGAGCTCGCTCGGAGAATAACCATATAATGTAGGCGTTCTTTGGTATTGCATCAGGCATTCTTGAAGTGCTTGTTTCGGTTGTAGTGATGACTTCCGGAGAGCTTGCTTGAACGTATGGACTAGGCTTTCAGCCGCTCCATTAGTTGCAGGGTGATAAGGAGTTCCGGTGAGGTGTGTACTACCTCTTTCTTTGCATAAACTTTGGAATTCTTCCGACTCGTGCATTGCCAGTCACCAGTGTATGTGGATACCCGAAATGAGCAAAATCTTGGTCCAAAAGTTCAATGGTAGATCTGATTGTCACACAGGGGGTTGGGTGGGTGCATGGGTATTTGGAGAAGGCGTCTGTAACCATCAACCAGTTAGATCCCATAAAGTTGATCGCATGATCCAAGTGTAACCGACTCCAAGGTTTATCATCCACGGATGTACTGCTGGCTTGGGTGGCTTGTTTTGATGTTCCGCACAGGATTGGCAATTGCGACTTGCTGCTTCTATTGCTTCGTCGATTCTTGGCCAATACACTGCTGTCGGAGCGAGCTGTTTCATCTTCTCGAGTTCGCGTACGTTTTGTTGTAAGCTCTCTGGAATCACGACTCGAGAACCATAAACTAGATCGATAGACATCCGTGATATACACTCAGTGATTCCGAAAACTTGCGGTATTTCTGGACTGCTTCTGGGATTTCAGCTTGCTTGGATAGCCATCCTTCACGAACGTATCGCATCACAGTGACAAGGGTAGGGTCTTTTGTAGATTCCTTTCGCATGAGGTTTGCATCCACGGGTTTGACGTGTAAACCATGTCACAGTCATCACCACTTTCTTCCCCATCGAAAAATTCGTCCTCTCCAGAAGGTAAACGACTCAAGGCGTCTGCATTGCTGTGGTCGGAGGATTTCCTGTACTGGATGTTGTAGTCGAAGCCCATCGTGCCAATCGGTTCGCTGCAAGTAACGGCGTCCCTCTGTTTGGTCTAACTAAAGCTTTCAGCGGCTTATGGTCCGTCACCAAGGTGAAATGGCGACCATACAGGAACTAATAGAATTTACGAAGTCCAAATATGATAGCCAAGGCCTCCTTGTGGATTTGGCTGTAGTTTCTTTGTGACTTGGTCAGCGTCTTGGATACGTTGGCTATTGGGCACTCAATGCCATCAAGAAAGTTGTGCCAAAGGAGATCGCCAATCCCAACATTTGATGCGTCACAGGATAATCCCCATGGCTTTGTTGGGTCAAAATGAACCAGAACCTTTTCAGAAGACAGTACATTCTTGAGTTTCTGGAATGCAACTTGTTCCTTGGCGCTCCATCTCCAAGATTCCCCTTTCTTGGTCAGGCTGTAGAGTAGTTCGGTCAATGTTGCCAGATGCGGAATGAATTTCCCATAAAATTGCACAGATCCCAGGAAAGATTTGAGTGTTGACACATCAGTCGGTGGCGGCATCTTCCTGACGGCGTCGACTTTGACTCCCTTCGAGATCCCTTCAGCTGACAGAACGTGTCCAAGGTATTCGACACTGGGGACAGCAAAGGTGCATATCTCTTGTCTGTATCGAAGTCCTTTGTCGTTGAGTCGGGTAAGCAAACTCCGAAGGTTCTCAATGTGATTGGCAGCGTCATTTCCACTGACGAGGATGTCGTCCAAGTAGACTGCAACTCCAGGTAAATCGCTTGTGAGTTTCTCCATGATCTCCTAGAAGTAGCCGGGTGCGGATTGGATACCGAATGGAAGTCGTTTCTGTAAGAGCACCCCACGATGAGTACTCAATGCTAGTCTGCGTTGACTCACGGGTCCAAGCTTTACCTGATTGTAAGCGTCTGCTAGATCAATCTTTGTATAGCCGAAACCTTCACCCAGTTTCTGCATGAGTTCCTCTGGAAGGGGTATTGGTTGGCGATGCGTCTCTAATTGATCATTCACTCCAGTCGAGTAGTCCTCGCAGATCCTGAGTTTAGGCTTCAGCTGCCCTGGGAGTAAGGCTTTTCTGTGGGGAACAACAGGTGTGCCATAGTCATACCATCGTCGTAGCCTTTAGATAGGTCATCCCGAACGGCAAAGGGGACAGGTCTTGCTTTGTGGAACACTGGCGTAGTGTCTGGCACGAATTTGACTTCCAGTTCAAAGTCCTTGAGGCATCCCAATTCAGGTTTGAAAATATTCGGAAATTCTTTACAAAGTTCCTGGCAGGCCCGTTGCAGCAATATATCAGGTTTCTCCGAAACTTGCAACACCTTCAAAGATTGGACGACCTCCGTTGTCATGATCGGTTTCATTCCCATGGCGGAATCCAGGGAAATTCCAAGAATACGGATTGCATTCCGTCCAAGCAGATTAAGATCAGGAATATGAGTAACGGTGTATGGGATGATAGATTCATTCCTTGTTTTTGGACCAAACAGATCCTGCTCAACTACGGAGGACTGTCAACAGTACGCCAACAACTTGCAACGTTTGACACCAGTGGGTCGGGATTTAACCATACATCATGACGGAGAGCAAATGGAACGCCAGCGAAAAGAGGAATCTGAATGGCATAAAGAGGAGCTATACCGACACCGAGTAGAAATGGAGGTGCTTAAAGCCGTTTTCGGGAAGGCAGCCGCCAGAGGGACATCGGCTACGATGTCGGCTATGCCAAGCTTCGCCCCGTTTGATTCGACAGCCGAGTTATGGAGGGATTATTGGTCCAGATTCTGCACTTTTGCCGCTGCTAACGCCGTCCCTGACGAACGCAAGGCACAGCTATCCCATACGTTCAATTTTCAAGGACAAGTGATATGGGAGGTTACATGAGAAGTTTATCCACTTCAGAGAGAAGCTCTCACCTTCTCCATGTTTCAAGTGCCTTTGAGCCAGTCACTCCGACCAAATGGGAACAGCAAAGTCTACTGCAGATCAGACAGGGTACCTTATGTTTGTGTGCTCGTTCTATAGACAAGGCTGTACTTGCGAATATTTCAATGTCAAGCCAGCCGTCGCAAGTAGCACAAATCACATCAACCTGGAAATTCTCTCTTGATCAGTCTGCTGATGATAAATCATCGATGCTAAAGAGAAACAACTCCACTGATATCCCATACGGAAGAAAGTGTTGATCACCGTGACATGGTATGCGCGAATCGTGTGCTAAGTTTACAAGTCAAACCTGTGGATGCAAACCTCCTGCGAAAGGAATCCACAAAAGACCCTACCCTTGCCACTGTGATGCGATACGTTCGTGAAGGATGGCCATCCAAACAAGCTGAAATCCTACCGGCGACGCCAGAAAATCTCTGTTGTGTTTTCGCTGAAATAATGTTGGATAAATAACAGGGTTTACAAGAAATAGTTTTAACGGAAAGCCAGCAATGGAATGTAATACAGGCAAATGATACCGAAAGAATGAGATCGAATCCATAATGTTCTGAGAATTTAAACAGTAAAAGTTCCTTTCATTCTTCGTGTAAAACGACACAGAGTTCATGGTGATTTCTATAAATAAACACAAGCATTATTTGTGTAAGGTGACACAAACATCATACAGAAGATATTGGGATTCTTCATGAGAAACATCACAAACACCACAACAACATACCTAGATTATTGATCTGTAAGATGGGTTTAATTATTGCATGATCGCTTTTCTCGAACGGAATGGAAGCAGATCAGATATTACATTGGAGTTCTTTATTCAAGACAACTGTATATTATGCCGCTAAATCCAAATCGGTGCTAAGACGGAGCGGATGGAATGAGTTAGCTCAGAAGGAATACAAGCTAATGTACATGTAGTATAACCATTCATAATATTCTATACAGCCGTTTTATGTAGTATCTCATTCATGATATCTTATACAGCCGTTTTATGTAGTATCTCATTCATGATTTTCTAGGCTGAAGTAGTCAGACTTCCACGTGTGTCTCGAACCACAGAATACACAAGTCATCAGACAAAATGACGTGAGTCATCATTACCTGTGGAAAATACGAAAAAGTTATTTTATTTTCTCACCCCCTCAAATATTTATCCTATCTTCATGCCTGTAGTATTATTGTCTTAGCTTTTTTAATTGAGGTTTTATTGACGTACTTTACTGCTATATCACTCGTATGACGGCGGGACAGGCCAATAATTATAAGACACCACCTTAGACTACAGTGACCATATGGCAAATACAGAAGACAGAACACAAGCCACAATAAATCGGCTTCCGTTTGCCCACTCACTCTAAAGCCCCTTTCCCACATACACTTTTTTGCTACGGTAGAGCAACATTTTTCAAAATGGAAGAATCTTGATGTACCGTAGCAATTCGCACTCAAAGCTTCACAGTCAATCGAATTTAACGTCTTGTTACGACGCTATCAAGACACCGTCAAGATGTTGTGCGAGAGTAATGCGATATTGTCAGGATAGTTTTACGAATTATTAAGGTAGTGTTACGAAATCGTCGAGATTTATCACGGTGTACTATAAAATGGTGACATTGCCCAACAACGTCACTACGGCATCAGTATGATTCACAAGACGCTAGTACGAATTAGTAAGACGCCTGTACGATTGCTCTCACCATCTGGAGCATCATGCTGTGATGGTATGTCTTCTGAATGGACCTCGACCTCTATTGCAACTTGTGGAACAGTTACAATATGGTCTGGATCCATGAAGGGATGTTGTTTTAACCCTACAACTGGGAGCACCCTTTTGCGCGTCTTTCTCAAATTCGGCATGGCAGCTTGTGTGTTTAACTTTCCTATGAGTCACTATAACCAAAAAAGTCACGTGATACAAAAACTCGTTCTTGATGGCATCTTTTGAAAGCCGTGCTCGGTTGCAGAACTGTCGTAGTGGTATCGTATAAGCACCGTAGTGATGGCGAGGCTTGCCGTAGGTGGTGTGGTGGCAACGAATGAGTACGAATCAACAAGATACCGTTGCGACACACCACGTCAACTTCAAGACAACATTACGACTCTTTTACGATGCTGCTGCGGTTGACCAAGACTTTTTTCATCACTACGGTTCAACAAATTTTTTTTAACATACCCAAAATAATCTTGCTTCTCAGCGGCGGCGCAAGATTCCACTACGGTGTTCTGCGGTAGGTCACGATTGTCCACGAAAATGAGTACGACGCCTTTGCAGATTAGAAGAATCTTGATGTACCGTAGCAATTCGCACTCAAAGCTTCACGTTGTGCGACAGTAATGCGATATTGTCACGATAGGTTTACGAATTATTAGGGTAGTGTTACGAAATCGTCAAGAATCGACACCATTGGAAAAATCTTGCTCTACCGTAGCAAAAATGATGTATGTCGGAAATGGGCTTAAGAGAGCAAGGGCCACTGAAAACTCCCGCCAATTTTCTAAGGAAGCGATGGCGGAAGTTAAAAAGAAACACACCGAATGTTTTACTTGGAGCGTAAAAAACAAATACCTCGGCAACACATTCCAATTTATTTCTCTGTCTGACTTAATTACGTGAAATGTTGAGGCATTACTAAAGCGGATGCCATTTGCGTTCTTCATAATGGCTAGAGTAATTTGCCACTGTAAACTCCTAATTACCGTGAATTCTCATTACTGAAGACTGAGTTCAACTTAAAATATCAGCCACCGTTTGCTAAAGAGTATCGCATCAACCAATGACAATTATGTTGGCTAACACATGCGTCTTTAAATTCAGAATTTCACGACTTCCCGGCATCGGCAGTGCAGAATTTTGAATAAACATATATGGAAATATGGAAATATATGCGAATTGAGAATAGTATTGTTTACAGTGTGCATATACGTATTTCGTCATCTTTTTTTGTCTCTTAATTATGTTTTTGTGAATGTGTTATTTTGTACTGTTTATCCCCGATGTCTACTGTAAACCTGTGATTGTGTACTGTTTCTTTGATATGTTATTAACAATCTGTTATTGTTTATTGCGTATTTTTTCACAATCTACAGTATGTGTAAAACGTAGATGACATTTTAAATTGTTTATTGTCTGCATTATATTTCTTGCAGAATTTGTAATATTATGTTCTATGTTCCAGTTCACGTATTTGTATAACCAAGAAAATTTACATCTGTGTATTTTATAAGTCTAAGCATCATATCTCGCTGACATATTTACTGCCCTCTGATTGTTATGTCAACAACTGTATAAACAACTGTCAACTATGGTGCTAGCATATCTGTGTATTTATTTCCACAAGTATACAAACAGTTAATTATCCTTTGATTTTCACATTATTCTCCTTATGATGAATTAATTAACATTGAAATATTGAGAACGTCAAAATACGTCTTTTCGGAGTTTCTCTATTGCTTTATTATATTGAGGCAAGATTTGATAGGGGCAACATTTAAACTGTGAGCGCATTGTGAGG
Organism: Katharina tunicata; assembly: GCA_032466195.1. NCBI lineage: Eukaryota > Metazoa > Mollusca > Polyplacophora > Chitonida > Mopaliidae > Katharina > Katharina tunicata. The sequence goes on from JAVFBZ010152404.1 coordinate 24,095, forward strand.
CACTACAATTGAAGTAGATTATTCTAAGGTGATGCCGTGCACAACATATAACTGTGCTCAAGTAACGTCATGACCCTGTCCCCTCTATTGATTGAATTCCTCTACACCACATCCAGCTAAGTGATGTTCTCGAATCAGAAATATTGGTGTTCGTAATACTAGGTCATCACTAGCCCACACCCTATGTAGAGAGAATGTTAGTCCGAGTATCCAACTAATGAGCCTTGACAGAATTGTCATATCCTGTTAAGCCAGGTATAATATTGCAAAGATTTCTCAATCTCTAAATGTAAGTGGTCAAATGCTACATCTGTGATATTGCAAATCTAATTTTTTCTTGGCATTTAGTTGCATATTTTCTGTAGAGAGGAAAATAGACAGCTGATATATATATATATGACATGCTGACATTTGACTTTCTGAAGAATCATGGTCCTACAAAACTATGGTGACAATATATCCCTGTTCAGTTCTCGTCTCGATCCAGAATTCCGTAATCTATTTGCAAAAAAAAAATAATGGAAGAGTGATCTTATATACTGTATTTGTTTAGGTTTAAAAATATAAAAAATATGCATTAATCTTTTAATTGTTTTAATTTGGACTCGAAGTCATTGTGTTATAATTCAACGTTAAGGTATCCGCTCCCAAACAATTAATGTTTAGTTTCTTTCTGCTATCCAAAAACGTAAAGCTAAAGAAAAATCAATCGGCCATTGAAACCTTGGCTTGAAATGTGGGAGAGTTCTCTCTTGTGTATTGAGGAAGACATGTACTGCCATGCAAACGTTCGCCGTTCTTCGACTTATATCGACTGGCTTTCATATTTGTTGTGTACAACTAAAAATAGTTGCTGCCATTTTAGGTTGATACTTATTAAGTAAATATAGTAATACAACAACACGTCGGAGAATCACCGACACTCGGTCGTGCTTAAAATCGCCAGCTTTGAAAAATGACTGCCACATACATAATTTAGGCAACAAACAATAAAGTAACTATTTGTTGCAATATATTGTCATTTATACGGCAGAATTTCGACTTTAGATTGGTCGAGGTTCCTAACATTTGCCGTTGGTGCGCTGACGAGGACTTATGAGTCTTTGATTCGATTTCTCACCAGATTTCAGCCTGCACAATCATCCGGACTGGTAGCCGTTTTAAGAGTTTGATTTCCAGAAACAGTCCGGTAATATGGAGGTTATGTATTGCAAACTTGTCAATTCTTCCGGAATTGTAAGTTATGCCAAAATGCTCAATTTTGATTAATAACTTCATCTAGTTCATTGAATTCTGTGCACCTGACTTCTTCCCTGTATGAGATGTACCAGAAGTTACTTTATTGGAGATGATGAAACGTGGATTTTATATTTATTGGTCCAGACATATCCCCCAAATGTTTACTGCCTGAACAGACCTTCTCTGAGTTATATCATTTCCATCCCTAGCTTGACAGACTTGGTTCTTCTATTTCATGTGAAGCTGATAGCCCTAGTCATTATCTTCACGTTTATATCGTAAAAATAGCACCCTATTAATGTCAAGATCTACAACAGGCTATAAATTACGGGGCTGTAATACATCTGGCCTGGAATTATACGTCAGACATCTGGCAATTGTTATCGAGGGACTGTTGCCAAGGATCCTACTGTTATCTGTTAACTGAAGTGTATTTCATTCGTAAGAAAACAATTGCGTTTGCAGTGTACGATGGAAACCCGTGAACAAACCTCGTAAAAGCCATCCCTTCATCTGCGCAGCCACCGGCAAAGTGTTTACGGACGACATGAGTATTCGAACAAATGCCGAGCGAAGGGGACTAAGCAATCCAACTCTGAACCAACCCCTAATTGCCACACTAACACAACCATAAATGTTCTTAATCCTCAGACTAATGTTCAACGAGTTTTCCAAGTCACTGCACTATTTGCAATAAAATGCAATAAGTTTTAGTAGATATTATGGTTAATAGTTGAAACTCCTTTAAGCATCTAGCAAATAGACAACCCTTGTGTAATTAATGTTTTGATCTGGTTTGAGTACAGGACAAACTTTAAAAGGCGTGAATCATCTATATGGATGGAAAACAAATGTTACAACCAACCAACCATAAAATGTGAAGTGTTTTCCTCGGTTTGGACATCAATCTTCCCCTAAGGTCAAGTGCAGATAGGATGACTATGCTGATAACATAGTGCCCTTAGCAAGAGGGCAATACATATGGACCTAGAAGACACAAAACTCAACCAGCGTTTTACTTACTATTTAAGATAGATGTGTCGGTTAGGTCGCAGCCTTGATGCTTTCTACGTTTTAATTAGCTTTATGTTTGACAGCTGGTAAAGTTGATATTATGTTGTAGGTATTAACAAGATACTTGTTTATCAAACGGAAACTCACTTAACGCCAAATAAATATAAGTGGCAACCTTTTTATCACAATAGACAGGTAGACTTTGTAATGGATATGCAGATAACCAGAGAGGATGTATATCGTTTTCAATACAAATGCTTCTCTTCACAAACAAGTGCATAAAGATTACTACATAGTACCTCGCGGACCACGATAGCATTTGCATAAATAGTTAAACTAGAGATGTTTCTAAGATTGTCTTCTGTGATTGCTTTATGTCGTGTTGTTGTTCTCAATGAATTCCTTTAACCAGACAACCATTGGATGCGCCTGTGGTCTCGTAGGCATGATCGACACGTATAAAACCTTCGTCTCTGCTTCCCTTCCAGTCATTGTCCAGGCAGCTCCATAGAAGATGTAACGGAGATGGAGGAGGAGGATTTACCACCGATATCTTTGGTTTGCTGGGCAGAGTTCGCTGTCAATCCAGCCCTCTTGTACAACCTGTTTGATTACCGTCAGGGGAAGCTGCATTTCGATCCGTCCAAGGTACTTTACCTTACCCGGGATGACCAGGAGGACGGTTCTATCACCAAAGACTGGTAAGCCCCTTAGTAAATATCTACATATCTCATTGGAAAATAAACATTACCTTTCCGACAGGGAACATGTAAAACTGTTAAAACAAAGATTTTTACTGGTACTTAAGCTCTATAGCAAACTGATTTGTGCATAACTTTTAGTTTGTTGTGTGTTTTTAACATGATTAACCTGTTATGTTCATAACGATCTCATGCTATAACAAGCGTTCGGTCTCCGATATAAACTCCATTTGTTAAAAGTATGTCAAAAGTATACTTTAAAAAATATTCAATGGCGACAGGAATAATTAAAAGTTGTTATCTATTATTATATGTGGATGGTTCACAGCAAGCAGATGTGGGTTGCAGTCCTGGTTTGACTCGTCTGGCGATGTGTTCGATTTGTCCGTTATATTGAGGAGATTTGCTTAACTCTGTGGACTGATGTAGAGTACGATGTAAAGTACGATGTAGAGTGCGATTTAGAGTACGATGTAAAGTACGATGTAGAGTACGATGTAAAGTGCGACGCAGAGTACGATGTAGAGTACGATGTAAAGAAAGGTGTAGAGTACGATGTAAAGTACGATGTAGAGTACGATGTAGAATACGATGTAGAGTACGATTTAGAGTACGATGTAAAGCACGATGTAGAGTACGATGCATAGTACGATGTAGAGTACGATGTGAAGTACGATGTAGAATGCGATGCAAAGTATGATGTAGAGTATAATGTAAAGTACGATTTAAAGTACGATGTAAAGTACGATTTAGAGTACGATGTAGAGTACGATGCAGAGTACGATGTAGAGTACGATTTAAAGTACGATGTAAAGTACAATGTAAAGTACGATGTAGAGTACGATGTAGAGTACGATGTAGAGTACGATATAGAGTACGATTTAAAGTACGATGTAAAGTACGATTTAGAGTACGATGTAGAGTACGATGCAGAGTACGATGTAGAGGTGTCTACTTAATGTGGCATGGCTACTCCACCATTCATGTGTCTGTTTAATGTGGCATGGCTAGTCCACCGTACAGGTGTCTGTTTAATGTGACATGGCTAGTCCACCATACAGGTGTCTTCGTAATGTGGCATGGCTATTCCACCATACAGTTGTCTACTTAATGTGGCATGGCTATTCCACCATACAGGTGTCTACTTAATGTGGCATGGCTAGCCCACCATACATGTTTATGTTTAATGTGGCATGGCTAGTCCACCATACAGGTGTCTGTTTAATGTGGCATGGCTATCCCGCCATACAGGTGTGTGGTTTAACTGTAACATTGTATTTACACCCGTGAAACGTTTTTAGAAACTCATTGGTATGTTCATCATATTAAGACTGTCTCTCAGTATGTTTCGGTTTAATTCCCCTTTAAACAATGTGAACGTTAGTCGGTTTGAATAAAACGTATATTTCTTTCCGTGTTGGAACCGAAACTTGCCCGAATCGAACCTTCCTTCTATCAATAACTCAGTTTTAGTTTTATTAATAGATCAAGGACAACCACAACAAGCGTTTTTCCATTAAATCAAGAAACCATTACCTTATTGTGTTTTACTTTGATTAAAAAAAGGCTAAGCTAATAGCCGTTTTGTCATACGAGTGGATACATTTATACGGACTTGTGCAGTCGGTGCTGATTGTGTGTCAAGATCGTCAAGATAACGAGTACTTACAAACTAATGAATATAGACACGTCGATACAGTCTACGTTATTTAAGAGAATGCAGTGTCAATGGCTATAAATTTACCGCATATCACATATTCAATAGGCCAAGTGTTGACACTTATTGATCCGTAAATAATGACAAAAAGCTGTTTGCGCCGAGTAAATACAGCGGGGAAATCTTAACATTTGACACGCCAAACACAATAAATATTCCATTAAATGTTGATGGTTGTTTAATATTAACACTAGCATTAGGAATTATCGTACTTGAATCTCTCCCGTATGAAAAAAAATGACTTTATAATATACTTTGTCAAAAAATAAACGCATAGGTGAAATGTCACAAAATAGTGTTAAATTTTTAAAAAATCTCGTTTCCTGTGTACAATGGCCATGGATGATTATATTTGAAATAGCCGTGTTAATCCTTAGAATATAATGAAACAGGAAGATGGTAGCACTTTTTAGGATTAACTGGTTTAATTCAGCAGAAGCTTTCGTAAATATACAATTTACTTCTAGCGGCCTGATAAGCTTGGAAGTTTGTATACATACATACTGTTCTAGCGGCCTGTAGAAGCTGGGAAGTTTACCTACATACATGCTGTTCTAACGGCCTGTAGAATCTGGGAAGTTTTTATACATATATACTGTTCTAGCGGCCGGTAGAAGCTCGGAAGTTTTTATACATAAATACTGTTCTATCGGCCTGTAGAAGCTGGCAAGTTTATATACATACATACTGTTCTAGCGGCCTGTAGAAGCTGGGAATGTTTTATACATACATACTGTGCTAGCGGCCAGTAAAAACTGGGAAGTTTTTATACATACATACTGTTCTAGTGGCCTGTAGAAGCTCGGAAGTTTTAATACATACATACTGCTCTAGCGGTCCGTAGAACCTGGGACGTTTTTATACATACATACATACTGTTCTATCGGCCTGTAGAAGCTGGCAAGTTTTTATGCATACATACTGTTCTAGCGGCATGTAGATAATGCGAAGTTTTTATACATACATACTGCTCTAACGGCATGTAGATCTGCGAAGTTTTTATACATATATACTGTTCTATCGGTCCGTAGAACCTGGGACGTATTTATACATACATACAGCTCTAGCCGCCTGTATAAGCTGAGAAGTTTTTATACATATATACTGTTCTATCGGTCCGTATAACCTGGGACGTTTTTATACATACATACTGTTCTAGCGGCCTGTAGAAGCTGGGAATGTTTTATACATACATACAGTGCTAGCGGCCTGTAAACACTGGGAAGTTTTTATACATAAATACTGTTCTAGCGGCCTGTAGAAACTGGGAAGTTTTTATACATACATACTGTTCTAGCGGCTTGTAGAAACTGGGAAGTTTTTACACATACGTACTGCTCTAGCGGCCTGTGGAAGCTGGGAACATAGCAAAAACATAACTTTAGTGGATGTTCATCTTCTGGTTGTTGGTAAGCAAAGTTTCTCACGAGTTGCAGAGACTCGACCGAAATGTTCCTTGATCAATTTACCCAGAGTTAAAAAATCTTTTAAAGTTATGGTTTGTTACTTAAGGGCTGTAAAAGGAAAGTAAAATACATTGTTATTTTGGGTACCAAAGAACACTTTTTTTATATCGTGGGATAAAACCCTGTATATCCAATATCTTTTAGAGTAAATGTGTTCGTATATGATAAATTCTGTGAGTCATTGATCTGCAGATAACATTGAGAGGGATCGTCGAGTTCATGAAGTATTGTATTGAAGATGATTCTTATGAATGTATTGCACATTTAACACTGTCACACTTTCCCCATAACCCAGATGTGTAGGTATCGCTCCTGGGTAATATGGACCCAGGTGTTATTTGTATTCTTATTTAACAATTTCTGTAGGTCAAGTGCCCCATTTATGTATAATCCCAAAAATGCGTTATATCGCCCATAGAAAATAGTTATATAGTTACCTCAATCTAGCATATAAATAGTTTTATAATCTCATCCCATGTAATTTTCGAAATTATGTTATCAAACAAAACAATATATTGCTTCATCGTAATCGATACTCCGTATGTTGTTTTTTTCCGAACCAATCTATTCTATCATCTGTTCAAATCTTCCAACTGTACAGAATGGAAGAAATTACCCACTGAAACAAGATAAAATTGTATTATATCATGTCAAAGATGTCAATGATATCGCACATTCCTATGATTAGAAGACTTACTGAAATCATAGAATAGCTGTAGCACAAATACATCAAAATAAAGAATGTGGGATTAAAGCGTATTAAGGAATTATCCCTAGTACATGTCTAAACAATCACATTAATAACAGTCCTATTCAATGTCAAAAATGGTGTTAAATCACAAGTGCTACCAGCAATACTTATATACAGACCTTTCGAAGAATTATCAACTACGAATTGTTATTTGCCGTCCATTGTGTTACTGGTCATCTGGTTTGTCCTTTACCATCAGGTTTGTTCTATACCATCAGGTTTGTTCTAGACCCTCTGGTTTATCCTAAATCATTATTTATGAACATTAATAACTGTATAAAACTACAGTTAGGTGTTTAATTATTCCTTGATTTCAAATCTGTGAAAACCTTAAAGTAAACACGGGAGATAATATTTTCGCATTTTGTAACTTCTTGCTTTATGTTGTTGGCAATTTATATCACAATAAAGCTTTATATCTACTTTCGACTCTAAGTTACTGATAGTCTAACAACTATCAAGATTACAAGGTGACGGATGATCCATGCTGTATTTTGCACTCTCCACAGACAATTTCGCCTAGTATTCGTTAAATTTAGTAAGTCAAATATTGTATAAATGATATCCAGTGCTTACAGGTTGATATTTCACACTCATTTTACAGGGGGGAAAACGGTCGCCATCATTGAAAAACAGAAATTGCAAGCACGTGCGTGAATGGTCACGTGTTGGTCTTTATCGTTATTTGAAAGGGCATGTCCTTTGGATTTCTTTACTAAACACGACGATCAATCTAACTGTTGAAAGGCGCAGGTGCATCTCACTGCTTCATAAACGCTAATTTTATTATTTATCGTGTATTTGAGAATTCTGGTCTTTAAGGAAATCCGACACTGGGTCAACTGGAATAAATTATTATGCCAAAGTCTTCTGTCAAATTCTGTGCCGTTTAATCTTTATGCCGAAAAACGGTAAATTCTTCATTTTATAGATAAGGTGATAAAATCGGATCAAGTAATATCTTATATAAACTATTAGAAAAGCAGGTTAGTCGCAGCTGGAGGTATTACATTATTTATAAGTTATACCGGTCTCAAATGTGGATATCATTTTAGCCTTCCTGCGTAATCCTTCCTACGAACTAAATTTCCTGTCTAAGTTTTAGCCGTACCTGTACGTCATTTTTCGGCTGTCAGTGACACGTATTTTGTATTTGTTTTTTTTATTCATCAGATAACGATAAATACAAGTTATTGAATAGTATGTAACAGAAAGGCGGGAGTAAAGTCTAAAGTCTAATAGACGCAATGAACACATGTTTGTTCATTTATACGCATTACACTGTTTTGTCTTTTTATTCAGCAAATGTCATTGTTCATGCTGCATAAGGCTCCGAGGTATAAACAGCAGCTGTATGTAAAGAACAAAACAACAGATAACGGGGACTGTTGCTAGAAATATTTCTTGTAAACCCATGTGGTTCATTTGTCAAGACTATTATTAAACTTATAACCTTGTTTGGTTTTAACAATGGGCCTATAACAACTCGAATGTCTCCCAGCTTTCTTTTATGGACACCGCCCCTTGTTTACGCTCGTGCTCAAAGACACTTTAATTTACTGATCAATCATTTTACACTAAAAAATTATATTTTCGATACACTACGTAATTATATATTCATTTGGCCTGGTCTATATAAAAACTATTTCTCATATGACGTTTTGTTGTTTATCATAAGTTTTAACATATTTGTGTAATTTATAAAGCTAACATCTTTACACTCAAACTTTACATCTGGTCCCCAAAGGGAAATTGATTAGGCCTATTCATTATGTTTTGTTTATTTTTACTTGAAGTGCTAGAAAACACATTGTACATAAGCTATGGGACATAGGAATTCCTCCAATTCAAATAGTTTAGATTTTGGGACATAAAAATCTTAACTGATAACAGTCTAAATAATTACAGAAAACTAAATCAAGATCAATCAAGAAATATAATCTCACATACTTTCCAACATTGAATCTGCCCAAAACCTCGTCCTTTCTGCTGTGTTCAATCTTTAATTTAAGCAATTTAAATTTTTTTTTTTTTTATTTATTTGAAGAACAAAAATGTTGTTTGTGTTATTTTTGAGATTCAACAAAAGCAAAAATGCGAAATTACTCTGTGAAATTACGAACTTCTTGTCAACGCATTTATGTAATGGTGATAGGCCACTTGATATTGACCCAATTGTTGTTTGTTTTTTTTTCTCGCTTTTATTAACTTTTTCCATAATTTCATAGTTTGGTATAAAAAATAAAATAAAATCTACTGTTTTGTTGATGGATACGATATATATTTCATCTCGTGTGTTGAGTAAATTGATATTTTCTCATCACACTCGATGAAATATTTATCGTATCCATCAACAAACAGTAGATATCCTCTATGTATTGCATAATGATCGATTTTCCCAGGCTGTGTTTTGCACCTGCATCCGATAACTTAGCCCACTATTGGTGATTTTGAAGGTACGTATTGTATAGTCCATACATACTGCTTTCAGGTAGATATCACACAGTCGCTTAACCGAACAAATAGACTTGAAACAAAGGTTGTGATAAAATAATACAAACATTTTAATCACTATCGTCATTTAAAAACATAATGTCCTTGGAATTTCGTTATTAAACCAGACGATCAATCACCCTGTTAAAGGGGCATGTGCTTGTTAAGCTAAATTTACCATTTATCGTGTATTTGGGAATCTTGAGCTCTAAGGAAATCCAATACTGGGACAACAAGAATAAATCAGTATTGAATGGATTTTTTCTGTAGCAGGATCAAAATAAAGTTATAAAAACTCTAGCAAAGGATGTCGAACGCAACCATTAATTTCAAAGTTTGTAAAACATTTATATAGCCGCAGAAATCTAATTTAGTTAAATGATTTATAAGTAATCTCTTAGACGGTGTTAAATCCATTCATCATTTTGTAATCTGGGATTCATTATTGTGGTCCACATAACATCAATTATTGTTTTCTCACGTAATGTAACACGTCTCTTCACATGGCACACTGCTAATCTAGGTTATTTGAACCTGTTAGCTAGATTCTAACACACTTCGGAAGCAATAAAATATCTTAATACATTATTTTTTCTCATATATTCTTCCAAAATAAGAAAAAGATTTATTATTGTTTTCAAGGTGTGTATGCTGACCAAAAATAGTTACAGATTGTTTTCCGCCTTTCACATGATTTTCCTAGATTTTGTTTAATAGCCCAATTTTACCAAACTTAATTAATACCTTTCACAATGAAATTATAACAATCGATTGGTGCAGACCAATTCTTTAAACGGCTGGTATATAGGATGGCATTACCTTAAGTTAGCTCCTCGAGGGTTATTTTCTGCGCATTGCCGTATTACGAATCACTAGCTATTGGAGTATTATCAATCAGTTACGAAAATTTCAAAAGAAACAATGTCATAGCCAATGTAATTATCAGCTTCAATCAAACAAATTACCGCTAGCTCTGCAAAATAAATAGACTATAATCTCCCAACTGAGATTATCGTGTCTGGAACACTATCCAATTTGAAATCCAGAAAGTCAATTCATACAGAGCCTTTGGTTTAAGACAGAGAGTTATTCTGCTATAACTTCACGTAGGTCCAATCGGATAATAAAGTAAAAAATCTACAATTATTCAACGACGATGGTAAATATACATATGACATTTTGCATAAAACATACATGTATATCTTTGTCTATTTTGACGAAAAACATTACCCAATTTTCCCCTTTCATTTAGCACAATTATTGTTTGCATACTGTGCCAGGCTCATAGGCCTTGTTATTTGGATGATTTGGGCATCTTTTGAAGGAGTTCGATTTCTGATACGACACCGTCGCAAGCCACTAATAGTGACTCAAAAACTTATAATCAAACCAAATCATAGCTGTACTTCAAAGGGCCATAGATTTGAAACAACAAACAGAAGATCAAAGCCCGTTTTTTATACTTCATTTTATAAGAGAATCAACATAACGTTAAAGGCTTAATATTTTGAGATAATCGCATGACCTACATTCCGACTAAGTTGTTTTATTCTGTTTTGTTTTAACGGTACAGGAATTACAATCACCACTGCAGGCTTGCCTGCTGAATAAAATGAACCTGTATTATATTAAAGTGATATGAAAGGTTTTTCTATCGGGATATATCGTAATATGTTTAACTGAAGAGTTTTTCCTTATTTCTTGTCTTTTTTTCCACTCAGTTTCTGGTTCATAGTACATAAGCACTTCGTGCTATATTCATATTACCCTCACATGTGTTTATGTTGTTTATCTCGATATTACCCACAGATGTGTTTATATATTGTTTATCTTGATGTTACCCACAAATGTGTCTATATTGTTTATCTCGATGTTACCCACAAATGTGTTTATATTGTTTATCTCGATATTTCCCTCAAATGTGTATATATTGCTTTTCTTGATGTTACACACTCAAGTTAATGTACAAAGAGACCACGTGGATGACTTTATCGCCATTTGAATGGACATGTTCTTCGGACTTCTTTACTAAAGACGATAATCACTATCCCTGTTAAAAGACGCATGCGCTTCTTACTTCTTGAAAATCTCTAATTTGACTATTTATCATGCATTTTAGAAATCAGGTCCATAAGGTCCATAAGACTCAAAACATCTCAGATCGCTTCTACGGGCTTGCTCACTTTCGGAGCTTGCGGGGCCTAGGCGGCCCCTGTACCCTCGCCTATTTGGCTATGATTGTCGACCTGGCGCCTTTCCATGGCCTGGACCGAATCAAAATCGATCCCCAGTCCGCCCCTGATAAGACTTGTAACAAAAATACACATAGCAGCAGAGATTCATTTTAATTATTTGCTTAATTTCTCAATCTGTTAGACTGTGTTAAATTCATTCGTCAATATCTAATCTTGAGTTCATTATTCTGGCTTGCAAAACGGCAATCATTGTTTTCGCACGTGGTGTCACTTGTGTATGTAGGGTTTTCTTTCTCTAGGTACTTTATTTAATTTCGTATCATATTTGTACGAGTTGGCGTATTCTGTCCAAATAACCTCAAATTTGACATATGTTTACTATAATTGTATATCTTGTTTAAGCTGCATTTAGAAGCTGTGTACATAACAAAAACATGACGACTGAAAACGGTCTTAGCATCTATACCGAAGCGTCGCTTACTAGTATACCCAGAAGTTGTAAATCTATCTCAGCCTTCAAGTTTTTGTTATAATTGTACTGTGAAACACATTGGATAACCAGTGATAATGTATTATACTTGCAGTATTTAGTTTTAAAATAATTGGAGATACACAAGACACAACGTAACACGATACTTGTAGATGACAACTCTAAGCTATTTATTTCCATCTAAGCTTATATAACAGGTCGGCATCACAGTTCATAAAGGTAATACAGATAACACACATTGACTCAGATGGTCAAGGAGTGTAAGAATACAATAAAATAAACAAATAAGGTCTTCCTGCCGGCAAAAATAAAGATTTGTTTGTCACTTGACCCCTGATGAAAGAAGAATTACGTAACACTCAAATCTGTTTAATCGCTTACTCAACCTAATTATTCAGGTTAATGTTAAAACCGTGGCAAAATTACATGTTTATATAATAATTATGAGTTGAAACGAAGGCATTGAACAGTATCAATTTGATGCTATCAATATTAAAATGACATAACATAATAGGTACATAACAATATGAACTGCATGTATATATACAACGAAAACTTGTCTAAAATGACACCCTAGTAAACCGACGTACTGAATACACCGACATTGTTTTATGTGATCTACTTTCTAGCTTTTCTATGTTAAATAATTATGTGTAAACCGACACCTTGTCTAAACCGACCACTGAGTCCCGTGATGCAACAACACATCTTAAAACATCATATTTTGTTAGTATCTATAGATTTAACATCAGCATGGAAAAAATCATCTATAGTTTCAGCCTATCGTTTAGTGTCTCGTCGTATATATACCTCCGAAATAAAAAAAAATATTTACCATTGTGTGCAAGGTTCATATAAAATTGTCAGAGAGGGTTACCGATTTGATTTCCGCCTGTGCAAGTTTAAGTGCACAAAGCTTATTAAATACTTTCAGAAATGAATTATAACAGTTGATTCTTGCTAATTGGCAAAGCAGCTGGAATATTTCATGGTATTGTTTTCAATAATATTATTATAAACTGGTTAGCACCCAAAGCAAACAATGTCATAGTCAAGTCAATTTTGAGCTCCAATCAAAAGAATTACCGCTGGCTCTCCAACATAAATAGACAATTGTCCAAAAACATGTTCTCGTGCCTAGAAAACTCTTCGATCTGAAACCAGAGAGTTTGTCGATTCACACAGAACCACAGCTAATAAATTGTTCATCATGTAGCCAGACATCCCGACATCTTGATTTTATTCCATATTGCCTACGTCGAAATTGTTTAGAGCTCAGTTTCCTATCTGATAGCTCACTTCTATTACAGATGACATCTTATTTGTGAATTGGGTGGAAATACTACACTTTCACAGCCATTGCAATAACAAATTGTCTTTCTAAGGTACAAAGCATATCCATATATATCAAAACCGTGTAACATTAGGCATAATGTTCACAAATAAATAAAAGTATTTAGCCACGACAAAGAATTCTGGAGCTATTCCCTGCACAAGCCTATCATTATTTAAATATTAACATAAATTATGATTGTGTAGATTTTGCGGCAATGAATTTCAGACTCTGTGTAATTCAGACTCTGTGTAACTTAGATTCACATCACGAACTGATCAGGCCTAACGTACACTGACGTTTGTAGGCCTACCTAATTCCAAATACCGACAACAAACGGACGATGTTTCCAGATGTATCGCTGAGAGTTTTTGAGGAACAAATACAATTCTAAAGCGAACGAACTTTGACAGATTGTCGTTGTTGAACTGGAATCAAAGAAAGGGAGTAGATATATATTGTTTCTAAGAAAACTGAATCTGTATTTGATTTGCAATACATCGGCTATTCAAACTGTTTATAATTTTGTACAAATCACCTGACAATAATAAACTGCTCCCGTTTTTGGCCATTAATAAATCACATTTACTATTATATCGCTAAGTACCACAGAGTCAGGTAGAAGTGGACCACAGGTCCATATGGGTTAAACACTAAACAATTCCCTAAAACAAAGTTAGTTGAAATATGTACTACAGGAAGCTTGCTAGGAGACAATGGGTTAATTAGTCAGCTGTGTAGGTCATGTACTTCATGTAATGCAGACTAAAGTGTTTCTCAAATAAGAAAAATTATTTAAATGTCAAGCCCTGTTTTGCTAATGCTGTGCCATTCAAATGATGTCGGAAAAAAAGTAATTTTGTTGCTTTCTGAATTTTTCAGATACGGTTTTAAAAGCCGATCTTGTAAAATGGATTAATATCTTATAAAATTACAGTTATTCTTATTTAAATTATTAGATAAGCGGTTAAGTCCCAGCTAGAGGTATCGATCGGTATATAATGTATTCAGGTGTCAGTCACTACAAAATACACAGATATTAACATGTTAAGTTTCTCAAAGGAAATCATCCTTTTGGACACTCCCACATAAGTTTTCCTACGAATTGAATTTCTTGCCTAAGCTCTAGCACTTGGAACGTCATTTTTCGAATGTCAGTGACACTTAATGAATACATGTTTGTCCATTTGTACGCATGACACTGTTTTGTGTTTTTATTTAGCATAAACATTACATGTTAAGAATGCTGCGTAGCTATAATATAAGAAATAGATCACTGGGTTTGCTGAGGTATCGATCTATATATTAGTCATCCAGTATTATCCAGTTAAGAGTAAACATATAAGGACATGTTGAGTTTCAGATATGGCCATGTTTTTGGCACCTCGCATAACGTTTCATACGAATTAAATTTCCTGCCTAGACTTTAGCCCTGGGTATTTTTCCAAAGTCAGTGACCCTGATTATATGTTTTGTCGTTTGATTTAGCAAAAGTATTGTTACATGCTATGTAAGTCTCCAAGGCAGGGTATAAATAGTAGCTGTTAGTTTAGAAAAAAATATGAAGGTGTTTTGCCCGTATACTGTGTTTTAAACAAATGTAGTTCATTTATCAAGACTAAGATCAATCTTATAAGCTTGGCCGATTGCATAACCAAGTAAGACAATGTGGGAAGAGGTTGCAGGAGTTGGTTATCTGGATAGTTGATGATCTGGAGTGAGAGTATAATGTCATTATGCAGATCAGCATCTAATGCAGTTTGAACCACTTATCTCCAAGCACAACATAAATATATGCCAATGAATTTTAGTAGATATTCCTATCTAAAGAACTCCACAAATACACGCATCAGACGTGCTCTAGTTCGCATGCAATAACCACTTGAGTAAATCTTGCAATCATAAGATTCCGAGTCTGAGTTTGTGATGAACACTTCAGATGATTCTCGAGTCTGAGTTTGTGCTGAACCCCTTCAGACGATTCTCGAGTCTGAGTTAGTGTTGAACAAACTCAGATTATTCTCGAGTCTGAGTTTGTGATGAACTTCTTCCGACGATTCTCGAGTCTGAGTTTGTGATGAATCCTTCAGACGATTCTCGAGTCTGAGTTTGTGCTGAACCCCCTCAGATGATTCTCGAGTTTGAGTTTGTGATGAACCCTTCAGATGATTCTCAAGTCTGAGTTTGTGCTGAACTTCTTCCGACGATTCTCGAGTCTGAGTTTGTGCTGAACACCTTCAGACGATTCTCGAGTCTGAGTTTGTGCTGAACCCCCTCAGATGATTCTCGAGTTTGAGTTTGTGATGAACCCTTCAGACGATTCTCGAGTATGGGTTTGTGATCAACTTCTTCCGACGATTCTCGAGTCTGAGTTTGTGCTGAACCCTTCAGACGATTCTCGAGTCTGAGTTGTTGATGAACCCTTCAGATGATTCTCGAGTCTGGGTTTGTCATGAACTTCTTCCGACGATTCTCGAGTCAGAGTTTGTGATGAACCATTTAGACTATTCTCGAGTCTGAGTTTGTGCTGAACCCTTTCAGATGATTCTCGAGTCTGGGTTTGTGCTAAACTCTTCAGATGATTCT